>FWCC01000612.1:0-10320 GCA_900169235.1 Zarea fungicola | reverse complement strand
ACTTTCGCCTCATACCCAGTATAAGCAAAGCGCTAGTTTTTTTTTGGCTGTCTTGCTTGATCCTGATTTTTCCCTAGTGATGTGTTTACTGTTGCGTCACTCCACCCAGCACCGCAAGCTAGCCCATTCCGTTAAACTTTGTGGCGTGTGGAACCAGGTTGATTATAGTCTCCCATCATAACATCTGCTTGGAATTGTTGTCAGACGCACTGGGTACTTCTCTTTATAATGTAGATCAAGCTGGCCTCTTTTGTAGACCGACCCCTGGCCTACTCGGCGAAAGCTTCGTTCAATGAGACTCGATCAGCCACGGGCCAGCTCACTAATACGTTCGAATTCATACAGACACTGAGAGGCCACAGTCAGCGTGCCAGCTCAATAAACGCATTCCTAGTGGCCTCTACGTCCAGCGATCGGGCAATTCGTATTCCGGCGTACCAATAGAGGCAAGCTAATCCAGAAAATACAGATATGCGGTGAAGAAGTTCAATATTTAGACCTTTTGCCCATTTATCACTAACAGCGTGCTACCTTTCAGGTAAAATAACCCAAGTTTGAGAAGCGCTATGAATAAAGACAGGTTCTCTGTTTATCGACGTGTTGTTTGTATTCTCAGCCTATGCCGCGTATATGGCGGCAAACCAGTTTCATCATTTTAACAATAATCCCTCTAGTTGTTGGACAAGTGTGTCGTCCTCGCTAAGTAGGTCGCCAAGCATCGCCTCTACCGCCAATGCTAGGTTCAGAAATGCACCTGCGGCTAAGTCAAGGTCTTCTGATATAAATTTCACGACCCCAAGTAATCCTTCTGTTATTATCCCTGAAAAACCGTGGTCGCCTAACCAAGGAATTCTCTTTCGTGACCAGCTAGCCAGAAGTTTCGTTTCGAATACAACTGTCCGTAATAGCCCTACATTCTCCTTTTCGTATTTCGATGGCCATCCCCTCCTCTTTAAACGTGCAAGTTCGAACAGAACAAGATTGGCGTCGTTGCTGTGGCGGCTTAGTTTGCTCTTTTCTAGGGCGTGATACAACCCACTATTCCCACTGTACGTATGTTTTGTTTTGACAAAGCTAGAGATTGCCTGGCGAATGCTTTGTAAAGTATCAACATACCGCTTAGAATAGTAGTCGATGTACTTGCTAAATATTTCCATCAGCTTTTACCCTGTGTTACATCATAGCTCCGCGTCTTTTACCAGTTTGATTGACCTAGAAGCCACATTAGCCAACAAAAGCTTGCCGGGTCGTCAATCGGACACAAACTTTCTGCAAGATTGATTGAGAGCTTTGAACAGGACGCCCTGAAGCTTTCCATCCAAAATTCCTCTTTCCAAGTTTTGTTGTATCTGCCACATGCCTCTGCCACGGCGAGAATCAACAGCTGTCGTAACTGGCTGACGTCGCGATTGAAGTGGATTGCGTAGCTGGGATGAAAGGCATTGACTCGGCAAATCTTGACCAATTTATCACTTTTAGGACACCTCAGCCTAATAACTCGGTAATCGCCAAACGTTTGACCCACGGCACGGCTCTCCAGCTTCCACGCCTCGCCCTTGATAACCTTCGCGTCCTTGAGCCAGATCTTGCCTGCACAGAGTATGACGTCAGGTTCCTTGCTGCAGAATGCCTGTACACATCCCCGAAAAACGTGTGCCTTTTCTTCATCGGTCATTTGGTCCGCTTGATCTTCACTCGTGTACGGTAGTAAGTCGATGGTAGAGATGTCTTGCTCAAACCTAAGCGTGCCGCAGGATACAACAGTAAACACTTCGCGTAGAGCAGCCAGAGTGTCACAGTCGGCGATTACCGCATCAACGCCCTCCTCAAACGGGTGGTATTCTCGGGGCTGTTGCAGCGACACGGCGATTCCACCAGTCGAGCTCGGCCCTGCAAGCCCTGTTGTAACTTCGATTTCGTTCTTCCCGGCGTAACACTGTTTTCCAAGTTCGCGAAGAACGTGTTTATGCGTACCACGTTCTGTATCTGACGATTTCAAGTCGACAGGCGTAAACAGGAGTTTGATTCGATGATCAACTGCTATACCGAGGCACTGTGTTTCGGACATTGTATTGGATATGCACAACTCGAATATTACTGATCGCGGTGTAGCTTACCTTAATTACGCCGTGGTCGAAATAATTGTTGGGGTGATTGTTCTCACCGCAATGAGGTCGGCTAGAGCTACCATTTTAAAAGTTATGTGTAAAATAAAGTTATGTGTAAATAAAGTTAAATATCCATGCGGTTCCTTCCCAAACTCAGTGCTGAACGCAAGCGGTAGCAGATTAACCTCCTTGTCGGCCTGCCTTCTGATCCTGAACTTACTAAAAGGCTCTTGACCAGATGCGTCTCAAAGTGAGCAGATTTCGCCCGCTACAACTGTATTGGGTTTACCTTTATTTTGCATCTCAATCATGTTCTTTACTGTACCTCACAGGGGTCTAAAACATACCCATCATACCCAGTATTGTTCACACTCAGCCGCCAAATGCAGCTCAGTGAGAGGTGTTGGTTCACCTTTAGCCGCCATAAGCAGCCCAGCTGGTGTTGCGGCGTGGTGGAAGGGTTCACCTCGGCCGCTATAGGCAGCTTACTGAAAGGTTTTCGCCTTCAGCCGCCATTCGCAGCTTCGTGCAATGTGCAGTTGAACTTCAGGTGGCGTGGTGTTTAAATACATTGGCGACCGAAGGCTAGCAGACCCGCTCCGTTGGCCCTCACCAGCTAACAAAAGCACGCAACCAAGGCTCTTGACAAGAGTGGGGAGGGAGTATGCTGGATCCATGACCCAAGGAACTAATCCTGTTGACAATTCCTTTAGGGACCTGAATGTACGGAGGACGGTCGTGGAGCCGGTGGGTGACAAGGTCTTATGTGTATTCCAATTACAGGGGATCCCACAGCGCGCGCCAACCCCCGTCCACAAAATTAGATCGAACAGCTACCAGAGTGTAGTACTCTGAGCCCGTGCCTTAGATCAAGCCGCTCCCAGACTGTGTGAGCTCTATGGACGCCAGAATACGTAAGAGATACACATCGACATTCCCCAGTTCGCGAAGTGTATGCATCAATTTCCACATGGCGCAGGCATGACACTCATCACAAAGTCCGCCTATGAAAGTTGCGAGGCGGGGTTAATAAAATGGCTGTGATATCCTGATGCCATTTCTTGACTGTTGGTGGCGTATCGACAGCTTGCCCGAGACTAGTCCACTTCCGGGGCATAACTGTTGTCAGTGAGGTTTTGGTACACAACATCTCGCCAGAAAGTTAAGTCACCCAACAAGCGAAGCATAAACACACACATCACAGAAAATGCCATCATACTCTATACAATCATCCAGTACAAGATGTTCGCTGGTGACGAGAGCGGGGCAGGGCCGTTTTCGCATGGCACCAAAGGATGCTTGACGGCAGGCTAACATTTCTGTGGCGTTGGGTAAGTAATTCATGCCCAACACTGCGATCTCTAAAGCATTGGCGTAGCTTCTTTCATCCATCAAATTTCAAACCACTTGCAAACCTTGTACAGCAGCAGTTCCAGGTGCCAAATACACGATGACTCCCAAACACCGTAAGGGTTCCCTGACGCTTGAAGGCTTAGTAGGCTACTTGGCTCATGTTATCAGCGTACCAGGGCATTAAGATACCCAAGGATGCTCCCATTGAGCTCAAGCCATCGCCGGGTAAAGGCTGGGGTGCATTCGCAACGCGCAATATCGAAGAAGGGTCTATGATACTCGCTGAGCGACCACTTTTCGTCATCCGAAAGAACCCTTCACAGTTCACCTTTGCAGACTTTACGAGCGCAATCCAAGCGCTGACCGCTGCCGAAAAGCACGTACTCGGCATTTTCGTCTTTCCAGGTGCAGAGCTTCTTCACCCGATCACTGTCGAACCTGCATTTGCAGAGAACTCGTTCAACATCGGCTCCAATACGTCTCCCGCACGTGGTTTCTACGTTCTTCACTCGCGTTTCAACCACTCGTGCCTGCCAAACTGCAAAATTCCAGACACTATAGAGAACGACACCATTGCCAGCTTCGCCACACGGCCCATCGACGCCGGGGAGGAGATTCTCTTCTGTTATGAGACGGATTTCGAGGCCAGGACCGCTCTCGATCGCCGTAGAATTCTGCAATTTGCCTGCAACTGCAAAGCTTGTTGCCCTGGCACCCTTTTTCAGAAATGCAGCGATCTCCGGCGGCGGTTAGTGCGCGGTCTGAATTACCTCATCCACGGTGTCGACATTGACGGCAAGAAAGAAATACACGGCCGGCCACTCATTGTCGATCGGAGGCTGAAACAAGCAGCAGAGCATCGCGAACAACCGTTGTCGTCGCTTTTCATTTACTATTCCCTGACAATGGCGCTGTTGGAATCGGAGGGGCTGCTGGACCAATTCAAGTTGGACAGCTTAATGCCATGCATACAGCGGTTAGCGAACTGGTTTCAGACTCCATCTAATGCTTCGATTGCATTCCACACCATGGAGCAACCTACTGCCGCCGAGCGGTTGTTCTTTGCGGTAGGCTTGTTCGGCAAATTGGACCCATTTGACAATGTACTTGGTAGACTACGCAGAGGCGAGATGAATGGTTAGGTCCTCTGGTATGCCTCAGCTTTCGTCAAACTGCTTTGATTGCAATCCCCTGTCCTAGTTATTTATTTACGTTTTGTTAATATTTCGCTTTGCTGATTATTCGGCAGTTGTAGGAGGCTGCTGGTGGCGCACCTTCCTCGACAGACTTTCCGTCCCGACTTGGCTAGAAGTGAACAGTTTACACGAGATACTAATTGTTAGTTAGTAGTTGTCGTCCTTACTGATCGATCAGAAGGCGCCACTTTCATTCCTGCACTCCACCTGTCTTAACTGCTTTCATCCACCTCGATGCCTCTCGTACTACCACGTGACCATCAGCCTTGCCCGTTGCGGCCACCGAACACCTCGAGGATGACATCAGGTTTATGGTCTAAGACCAGGCGTCGCGGTAGTATACAAACGTCTTTCAACAAATTCGAAGATACTTCAACATCTTGAGTACGGTCAGCTTACAAGGGCAGAGTGCTGATGCTTCTACTAAGCAATGGGTGTTGACAAATGGCTTGGTTCCATCACCCTCTACGAGGCTGCTCAAATTTGGGCACAATTCACAAGTTATTGCGAACCACATAAAATGGTCTTATGGAGCAGCATTGAATTCGATCAAGCAGAAAGCTGGGCTCGCAAACATGGTCGAAAGACGCTGACCCAGGCAATGGGCCCGCTGATGGACAAGTCCAACTCAAACTGCCGCTACAACATAAAAACAGTTGAACAATGGCTACTATATGTGCACGCTGCTTCAATTCTCTTTGCCCTCTATGTCAGCAAGGGCCACGAGGTGGTTGTGTTAACACGGCACCCACCCCAGCGATTCAACCCGTACCACGAGTCGTATTACCAAAACATCGAAGAGCCATGGCTCACCGCTTGCTGTGATCACGAAAATTTTAAAATCTTGTTGGCTCACCCAGAGATCGACGGAGCCGGAGAGCATATCTACCAATACTGGCCTGTTGACAGGGTCGGTGACTGGATCTCGAGGTTCCCAAACCCAAAGGTGACGACGATAAGGCCTTGGCCACACCATTCTTGGGGCTCAAAGATATCCGAGTATCATCCAAAAGATCTCAGGCGAGAACGAACTAACATTATGGAAAGCTTTATCTGTACAAGACTGGGGTTTCAATTTACTGGGGGGTGGCTGTACGTAGTCTACCAATTTTGCAAATCATCGCTTGGCTGATAACACACCAGAATCTACCAGACACGGCCCGCATGACTCTTTCAACTATACGTGCCGACCTGAAGTAAACGAAAATCCGTTTAAGACAATACGAACAGAATATGGCGGCATTAGCAGCACATAGCACATTCGGATGGCCCTTCCTAGCTTCACACATCTCCTTCCCTGGCTGTTGGCATGTAATCATGCATTCCCGACATTACGTACATTGGCACAACAGTGGGCATTGTGTATCACCTGGCCGGTGCCCAGAGCAGCAACACAAACATTAATTTCGGCTGGCACAGTATTGATGTCATCGAGCATACCTGTGGTCTCGTTTCATTTTCACAGCAGCTCGAGTACCTAGTGTTTATCCCCGGCTCACTCTGTTGTCGACCAACTCTGCGATTTGGTAGTCCTTGTTTGGCCCTCGTTGCCGGTTAACCTCAAGCACACTAGGCACCACTACGCCCTCCATGCGACAGTGGCGGCTGTCGTTATCTTCGTCCCCTTTCAACAGAATACAGCACGGTTACAATCCGACTCAACAACTTTTTATTCCGTGCGGTACATTTACACTTGCAATCAACGAGTGAGAATCGTCAGCCTAGGGAACGCGTGGAAGCCAGGTTCATTGAGGTGTGCGCGCTCTTTGAGGCTGAGCCTGGGTCACCGCCCACCCATGTTGGTAGCTGCCTCTCGGTATTGAAATGAACCTCCCAGGCGCTCATTAGTTGGATAAGAAGGCCTTCTTGATTAGCGGAAGCAACTGCACAGACTCCCAGCGGTCTGCCGTTGAATTTTGCATAAGAGAGAGGCATTACCGCCATTGGGTAACCCGCCGCGGCGTAAAGCTCATTCATCCTGCTATCTCCGGGTCCTAGAATAACATCGACATTGTAGTCCCTCAGACTCTTGTCGATGGCCCGACGTCGGCCGAAATCTCTCATGTCGGCGAGAGCGTTCAAATACTCTTCTTCGGTGATGTTGTATACCGCTGCTGTTTCGAGGCGCGTCATGTTCGGGGATTCTAGAAACGTCAATATAAGCCTAGAATTACAAAAAAGGTATTCAGTGAAGTTATACCTGGTGGCATCTCTAGCTCTGCATTATCGCGCATGAACTGCATGAGCTGGTCCAAGCTATGTACCTTGCAGCCATCGAGCTTTGACAGATACAGGTCAAATGTCTTCCTGAACTGTGAATCTGAAGAGCATAGAAGGAAAAGTGAGCGAGCTGTCTAGTTTATGAGCACTATGGTAGATGGCTAGCTCACCCATAACTCTCTGAATCTGGCTCATTCCGTTCACAGTGAGCTCATCCAAGGAGGCAATATTAACCTCCCTTACAACAACTCCAAGCGACTTAAGTTTGTCGTATGCTGCTTTAATATCCGCATCCTGATCACAAAATTCAGCCATAGATATTTTGAAAATAAGCGCTGCCATGGCGCGAGGGTACGTACCCGCTGGTCATCTACCTCCTTGTTTGGGGATACTGCAACAGTAGGCATGTACCAGCCTTTGGGATCTAACACTCCCATTCGTATTCCGTCAAAAGATCCGGTCAATTTGGATGTATACGTCTCATTGAGAACATTGCTGGCCCTGCGTCGGTCGATGATACTATCCATTAGGAGCGCAATATCCCTGGCCGAACGCGCAATCGGGCCAACCGAGTCGAAGTCAAGCGATATAGGGCAGATACCATCTTGAGAAATGAGCCCAAGCGTTGGTTTCATTGCATATACATCATGACGAGTTGCCGGCATCAAAATGGATCCGTTGGTGTCAGTCCCTAGAGCTGCTGGGGCGAAGCCCGCAGCGACCCCAGCGCATGATCCTGACGATGAACCACCCACAGCCTAGCGAAAGGGTTAGCAGTGACCTCTTCCGACAGAGGTCCTGATAATAAATCAGCCGCATCTTACACTGTGGCCTCCGAAGCCGTCATCCCAACGTTTCCCCCCGATAACGTAGGGGGATTGTGTAAGCCCACCAATGGCTGACCAACCGGTGGGCATGTGCATGCCTCTACAAACTCTTCAGTCACCTGAATTACCCTTGGAAACCCAGGTAGCGTTCACCTGAAATTACTTAATTCCTATTTTTATTGTTAGCCGGGAGCAAGCAGCCGTATCTCATGATCAATATCAGTCTCACACTTAGGTTTGCCTTTGCAAGGATGATAGCGCCGGCAGCAAGCAACTGAACCTGTCAGCTTGTACAAAGCAGGCTAAGAGAGCGATTTCCAAACCTGCGTCACGCAAGGTGAGCTCTCTCGAACTCGCGACCCGACCAAAGCAAGTGTCCCCGCCGTGGTGTCCATTCCAAGGTCGGGATGGGTGGCAATGTTGTCCTAGCATAGATAAGCAATTGGCGGTGTAGCAGGACTTGGGGTTCGGACCTTGACGAGGAGCGGGATACCATGCAAAGGACTCAATACACGGCCGGCAGCCCTCTCCTTATCGAGAAATTTCGCTCTCTGAAGCAATAATTCCTTCGGGGCGGTGGCAATGATGGCGTGCAGGTATCCATTGTTTTGCTGGATTTGCTTCAGATATTCCGTTACCACAAACTTGCTAGTCAGCGTGCCATTATTCAGCAGCTTCTCGAGCTGAGAAACTGTTGCGGTGAGCACGTCAAATGAAGCCAACGAAGCCCTGGCCGGAGGGGGCGTGCCCAGAAACCAAAGACAGAATGACCGCCACGACAGTTCCATCTGCTTCGGTTTGGCGGGATGTTGAGGAAGCCAACTCGGTGTACTCAGTTCGTATGTAAATTACCAAGGATCTCCGAGGCTCTTGGACAGATTCAAATCAGTCGTGCCAGAAATTGGAATGATAAGGTATAGATGATGATGTGGAAAGGAAGACAGAAAGCCAAAACCGCGAAAGATGGTGCCTTGTTCGGAAACTGGTGATGGGGGAGTGTGTAACGTTTAAGACACAATTTTGATTTGGGTCAGCAGGACCTGGCAAGCACCTTCACCTATCAGGAGGTGGAACGCTTGAGCTGCATTTCAGCTGGTCTTGGTGGCGCGTAAATTCCACATGCGAGGGGAAACGAGAGTGGGGAATTTAGGAAAGACTCAATCTTTCTTCCACACCCTGCCCCAATCGGCCGGGGTCTGCCACAAGGTACATCTGCGGTCTGAGTTCATCTAAGCGTACTAGTCTCCAGGCGGCCACGAGTTACAAACAATGACTACCATTTAGTCTAGTCATCAAGGAATATAGCAGAATAATCATTGGTTTACAGTGATGCACATCTGCGCAACAAAAAGTACGGGGTTGCTTGCAATTGAAAGTTATACTCCCTTCATGTGGCAGGTACGTCGCGAAACCGCTTGTATTATTCTGTATATACTGTGTCACGAGGGTACAACCCGGTGTTTTCTACTCCTGTCTAACCGACCTCCACGACTCAACATCTTCAAGAGTCTGTCGATACTCTGCCACTGATTTCCCTTTGTTGACATCATCCGTTGATTATAGGGCTTCTTTAGCCATGGCTTCCTCATCCCATTCTGCCGCGCAAAACAGCGCACCGGACTCAAACGTTTGCAGCGCAGAGCAGGACACCACGACTATTCCAACATTAGGATAGATGTTGTCTCCACGCTTATGTCGTTAATCAAAGATGAGGCTAAGAAGAAATTGTTGGCATCGCGAATGCAGGTTGGACCGCATCAACACTAAAGACGTCGTTGACTGCACGGCCATTAAACGAAGCTCCCATCCAAATTTTGACAATAGCGCATGAAAAATCGCTCCTGACGATTGAATTCCTCTAGAGACGTTTTTTTCCTGGTATCTAGTTGTGATTCCAGGCACACTTCACCGACCTCAGCGGAACAATATCTAGAATACCTCTACCATATGGCTTGGCAAGTCGATTGAGGGACAACATGGATAGTTTGTACATGCAGGACTAAACAGCCCATTGCCAATAAATACGGGTTGAGACGGCGCCAGTTGCTCAACACAGAGCTATTTTCGGTTGTTCATACCGGCCACGTCGCCAAGCACCAACCATACAATGCGAGGATCGAACCAGATGTTGCCAGACCATCTGTCTGTGTATACTAATTATTTCGTATACAGGGCCCTTTCAGCAAGCAACTCAACCGCACGTAGAACGCTATTGCAGCAAGCGCAGGCTGGGCGGTCGCAGAATGCATTGGTCCAGTTTCGCTAGTGCCGGCATCGACATTGGGCACACCCAAAGTCAAACAAAGGCTCAAATTGTTAGCCACGCTGTTCGATCGCAAGCATACTGTTTTCTTTCAAATACCAAGTCTTTCATAAGTGCATGGCACCGCTTGGTTTTGGCGCCCCCGTCGTCACCGGCGTTAATGTGTCCGACCCTAATGTCGTCTAATTGGTGAGCCATCATTGAGAGAGGAAAACGAAATGAATGCTTAATCATAGCCAATCGCCCAGCTTCTTCGCCATCAGAAAGGTTAGGATTTTGGCATGAAAACCGCTTGGTACTGTAATTCCTTGCTCTTGTTACCCCGTCTGCGCAACTATTTCTGGCATCAACCT
>FWCC01000415.1:0-63578 GCA_900169235.1 Zarea fungicola | reverse complement strand
TGGGGGCGTGGCACAAGTATAGCACTTCTGCGATTCTGGGGCCGCTTAGTTTCCCCACGGGGTCGAATGTCCTGGGTTCCTGGGGGTTTAGTAATTGCGTTTAGGATTGGTTTAGTGAAATACCCCCTTTGAAGAACTGACACCAATTCATCTTGGTGAGATTCTAACGCTTTGAATGGCCGGTTCAGAAGCAGAGCTTGATTAATATTACCTGCCCTTTCACTACGAATTTTTTGATACCCTAGGACCATTATAAGGAAGCGCTGTCTTAATATCGAAGTCATCCTGCCAGGACACAGGTTCCAGGAAAGCCATGCCAGTGGCGGCAAGGTTCAAATCCCACTTTTTGAGGGGTGTCAGCAGCGACAGCCCTTCAGCTAACTAAGTAACTAGTCAGGTAATTGAGGCATGCTGTTGCTCTTAGTCTTCTTCCGCCGCCCATGCCGCTGTTGATGGTCGTCTCTTGAACAAGGGAAAAATAATAGAAGGACAATCGTACTACGGCATACCAGCGTCTGTTTTGTCGCTGATTTCTTGCTCATGACAACACAGAGATGGATTCCGCCAATGTCGACTATGATGATGTTTTTGCATCTGAGTGTCGTGCCGATTTTGCCCTCAGTGAGGAAACCCCAGCGCAAGTCACCACACCAGAGCTACCGCAAAAATGGTGCAATAGCTGTTTGACCGTTGGATTGCTACTAACTAGGGTACAGATGTCATTCATGCCGCAAGAAAAAGTCCAAATGCTCCAGAGAGCAGCCATGTTCACAATGCGTGAAGTCTGGTACGCTGAAAGTGTGGCAAAAAAATTGATTGGTGACCTGTCTCACTGATGATGCGCAGGAGTCGAATGTACTTATGATGAAAAGCGGGTGAAAGGTGGAATTAAGACGGGCTTCGTTGAACGGATTCATCAGCGAATGGGTAAGGACACAATCATGAGAACGCAAAATTTCCAAGACTATAGGTTGACGGATATTTGGTAGATGCCTTGGAGAACATGTTTCTCGGCCATGGGATTTTGCTCCAGCAGTTTATGCGAGGCGTGGATGAGAGTGTCGATCGAAGGAATGGCAGCGAACGTCCAGAAACCATTCAATCCCACACTACTAGATTCATGCAGGCATTACATTCCGTTCAGAACGGTGGGGACTTGAGACCAGGGGAGCCTGAGTCTCAGCGACCGCAAACCCCTTCTCTGAAAAGGACAAACGGGAGCGAGGAGCAGCTTGCCCCGTCAAAACGACTACGCGCAACCACAACCGAGGACCTTTGCGCACTCAGTCCTCTACCGAAGGAGGTCGATTACGTCATGATAAAATACTTCGAAATAGTGCATCCTTGGATCCCAATCTTACATCCATTAACATTTGCTAGGCGAGCGCGCGAGATGGTCCGGCCGGAGCCCGTCAACATGGTGCTCAGGGCTATTGTTGCGGTTGCAGCACGATATGTTAAGGAAGGGAATTCTGAGGACTTGAACGATCTTGATGACTTTGTTGAGCTATGCCGACAAAGGGCACTCTCTGCCGCTGTTGGCAGTACATCTATAGAATCAATTCAGACGCTTCTGCTGTTGGCGTTCGATGCAGTAAGTCCGCAGTCTACCAACATGTGGTTACAATAACATCTGCTAAAAGCTTCACAGATGAGCATCGGCAACAGTTGCTCGCCATGGTCACTTACATCCCTGATTGTAGGTAAAGTTAATACATTGCAACTGCACGTGGAGGAAGCTCAACCGAGAGATTCATACGCCAAATACTTCCAAATTCCATCTCCCTCAGTTGAGCCTCCTGCTACCTGGGCAGAGGCCGAAGAGAGACGCAGAATTTTCTGGGCGACATTTATACTTGATAGATTTTGTAGCATAATGATTGGGTAAGTCTACTAGTCGCCGCCAAAGTCGTTCCCCATTGACCGATCGGAAAGTATGAATCCAACAATATCGAGCAAAGTCATTCGAAGGCGACTCCCGTGTGATGGCACTTGGTGGATATCCGACCAAGGCGTGGAGACATCATACTTCAAGCTGGATGACCAACATCAGACCGACACAAGCGCGACACCGGGTGCCTCGCCGTTCTCAACTCAAAATGAACATAATGAAGGCGCGGCTAGAATTGGAGGTCTTGCGCATTTGGTAGATGCAACAGAGTCGCTGTCTCTGGTCAACAGATTCAATCTTGGGCACTCCCTTGAGCCAAATGATCCAAATCAGCTCTCGGCGTGGCTCAATAGATTCCGGCAGCTAGACTCTCGGCTCCTGCAGTATGATCACATCACCAATATCGTATACTTGACAGTACTGACACCTCTATAGATGGGAATTGTCTCTCGCGCACCGCTGGAGAGATGTCCGGGTTATAAACGGCTACATCGATGAGAACCTAGCCCTGGCACATGTTACACACAACGCAGCTATCATTATGCTACATCGTCAATTAGCACACCCTTCTCCAGAATCACGATCATGGTTATCAGCCCTTGTCTCCAATGCGTCCCGAGAAGCCTGCGTTGTGGCTGCGAAGAAAATTGACAAATTCTGCCGACGATATTTGGCAGTGAGTGACGGAGTCGCACCCGCTCAATTTGCCTGGTGTTTATTTACAGCAGGCCAGGTCTTGCTAAGTATGGCGTAATTATCAAAGTACGCGGTTCATGAGCTAATTTAATGTCCAGCACAAGCCTCGTATCTTAAAGCAAGACCTCCCGACGAAGTTGGTTCCATCATCACATCGCTCAACGAGATATCGCAACGCCTGTGCCCAGATTCTTTGAATTCTGAAGCCTCTGAAACTCCTGCATTCAAGCTGGCTAAGACACTTATTGAAAAGCGAGACCGGGGTTCTCAGACGGAGACGCCAGGTACCAAGCCGCAACAGTATGGGTCACACCTGAATGGCGTTGCTACACACACTACTGCGGATCATCCTGGCGTTCTCCAGCATTGCGCAGCGTCGCCATCTAGCGGCATTACTCCCGAAGGCGTGACCCCATTTGTCTTTGAGGGCCTTGGCCATTTAAGTGACAGATATGCCGACGCCGACCAGCTCCTGCGTAATGGATCCGGAGCTAGCCCCCCAATACCAATCCCCGTTTCCAGTCTTTTAACAGGTGGAGGCAGGATTGAAATGACAGATGGATCTAGTAGACGTGATATTATGCCCATCTCTGAGCTGCTTAGACAAGAATCTGGAGCGAGGCTGCACAATCCTGTTCCTGACAGAGATAGTGAGACGGAGCAAAGGAATGGAGGCTCACACTTCTAGTGAAGGGCCTGCTGCTGGAAACATTTGATTAATGCAGAAGGGGAGCCAGCATCCCAAAGGCAAAGACGGCGCGCACCGGCGTCATTGCAGAATGGTAATATGGGACTGAGATTGTTGTATTTGAAGCTTTCATGTAACACGATACTATTAGGATCTAGTTCTAAAAGGCATTTGTAGCCACAAGATAATGGACCGGATGATTCATTCTTCAGCATAGTCCAGCCTGTAGAAGCCTATTTCCAAGCTCCAAAAAGTAGTAATCTGCGTACACCAATCCGTGATTCGAATACCGAATAGCAAAGTCCTTGTTAAAATTGGCAGTGGCACAACGCAGCAATGCTTCAAAGGCAGGCACAGAGCCGTCAATACCTACCGCCACAGCTTTTGGTACCCCATCCTTGCCGGGCTGAATGACCAGGCGCAGCTCATCACGCGGACAGCAAAGTGCAATAGTATGCTCTGCAATAAGGAGGGCATGTCGAAGGAACTTTTCCGCCCCCTTGATATCACCTGTGGCGGTAAGGGCACCATACAGGATAATCATGCCATTCGCTGCAATCATACCCGCCGAGGTATCACGAAGAGGGTCATTCTCATCGACTGGAGCGTCAAAATCCCAGAGCGGGACATACCGACCCATCTTGCGGCCATCTTTCAGCCCAACCTCAACACATGGTGGTGCTGTTTGCAGACGGGAGATGAAGTATTCTGCGAGCCCGCACGCTGTGCTAAGAAGAACAGGATCCTTGGTCCAAGTGTAGCTCTGCGCGAAACCCAGGATACCCCACGCCTGGCCCCTTGCCCATGTTGACTCATCTGCGTAGCCCTGGACGGTGAGTCTCTGCTGGACTTTACCGCTGCTAGGGCACAAATTTGCAAGATGATATGTTGAGTATTGAGTGTACAAGTCACCTTCGGACCGGGGTTGCAGACGCAGGTGGGTTCCTCGAATCGTGTGTGCGTGAGTGGTTGCGATATCGATGAGATTCTGGGATGCAAAGTGATTGCCTGCGTAGTATAAAAGATCCAAGTCTAATGCGAGTCAGCTGTATGGACAGTGCTAGATATATCCATTTCGTAACCTACTACACATGCTGTCGATTATCACGAGAAAGTCACTCTCTCTGCTCGTATAGTTGAGCCGGTTGTTCACCATACCATCCCAACTACAAATCGCCTTTGTATTGTCGCTATAGCGAGTCGCCAAGCTCTTGGCGGCGGTGAGGATCGAGTCGAGGCTTTGAATGTTGCCCGTTAGCTCATAGTCTCTCCGCAGTGCTGGCTCGACAATGAAGCCAACATCATGCATATCTGTACGATAGGCCATTTGATGCAGAGGCTGGCTCCAGCTTCGGCAGATAGCCAGCAGGCTCTCCTTGAGGAGTCGGCGAGACTCGAGGTCGACGTGATCAGAGTCTCCATCAGGTAGAAACTGCTGGGGGTACTTCACAGAGCGCTCTAGAAGGCAATAAAGGCTGCCCGGGAAGAACCCGCAAGTCCAGAAATCAGCTTCCTGATAAACATACTTGCCCGCGCCTTCGCCTTGCTGTGGAACAGTGTCTGGGAATTGCTCCGGAGGATTCTAGTCGTCTTCGTAAGTCAAGCCCTCGCCAAATGGATGTGATTCAATACAAACTTTGCGCTCCAGATGCTCAGTTGCCGTTTTCCAAATTTTTAGCACGGCATTGTCAGAATATAAACCCTTTTCCCACTGCGAAATAATACCATCCTGACCGCCTGCAGTCCCGTCGAGACCGTAGGAAGCGATGGTGCGTGGGATGGATTTGGTACCGATGGAACTACCGTTCAATCCAATACGCTGTAGTAGACTGTCGCCTTTGGATCCCATTTTGCACTGAGAAGTATTCAAGTGATTTATTGACAATCGAAGCGGAAATTGAGTGTTTCCTTGTCTCCCATTGCTAATAGAGTCACTGCCTTGCAGCCCAATCCTTTATATAATCAATGGAAATGGCCATGCCAACCAAGTTTCGTCGCCTTATTGATTCTGCCCCCCACTGCATTCAATGTGTTGTAAAACGACGCAGTCGGCGCGTGCCCGAACCCGCTCCGGACGCCGCTCTGCTTCCCTCTTGCCAGTTAGAGGGAGGCACACCATATTAGTTACAGCGGGGGGTCAGCTCCTCGATGAATGGTGATTCTCTAACTATGGTTAAGTGGAGTTTCGTAGTTCACGCTAAGAAAGTTAGCTGCGACATGACCAAGTCCCTCCACCACGACAAATCATCCTGCGACCACCCCCTCCCACGCATCACTTTCTTCTGCTTAATACCCATCATTATGGCATATTCTCACCAGTATTTGCCCGCCTACATTCTGGGAGGCGCTTGCTGTATGCGCGGCCTGATGGGTGGCCTTTCGCCCCGCAGTGAGTACGGTCATGTCGGGCTACCCCTGGAAGGCATACCCGTCGCCGGTGCCGACGGGTCCACGTCGCCGCTCATGTATTTCAAAGCAATCCGTGAAGTCAGCTACGGAGCTGCCTTGATTGCCCTACAGCAACAGGGCCAGGAGTTTGCGCTTACCACGCTCATTGGCATTCTTTCACTCGTGCGACTGGCAGACGGCGCGGTTGTGTGGTGGCATGGCGGAGAGTCGCTTCGTTCGCGGGCGCTTGGCCATTGGATTACTGGCGTAGGATTTCTAGGTTGGTTTGTCTGGAGGAAGAGGTGAAATGCATTGTCTTTATACACGGATCGAGGAAACCACCTGTATTGATATTTACGAATGTACAGGGTCCCTTGCGGTTTGGGTATGTACTTGTGCTATGTACAATATGAACAGGAATATACTTTCTCTCAGCAGGAGATGTGCCTCACTACATATTGCCCACCGCGCAACTGAGTGAACTGAAATACAGTTTCTCTTAGTTTTGGTCGGGGTCGACGTCCTTGTAAGTGGTACCAATGGAGATTTCGTCGTACCAAAGCTGGCGGAAAGGTTGGTTGCCCTCCATGTGATTGGAGTCGTGCCAAGAGTTCATGTAAGCACCCACTATAATCGTCATTGGTTAGCAGAGGCTTGTTTCGAGTTGTTCCCACTTGCGGAGGGGGGGAGGATCCCTCAAAACACGTACCTCGGTACTGGAACCTCCAGTCACCAGACACAGTCGTGGCAAGATTGGATCTGTTGACAACCTGTTTGCCATCAAACCAGAGTCTGAAGAAACCAGTGTTGTTGTCCACCCACTTGGCTTGCACAATGATCTTGTGCCACTGGCCGGCCTTGATCTCACCAAGGTTGGACAGGTTAACAAAGTTACGGTTGCAATTGCCACCAATGTAGGGACCCTGAACGAGACGGCTGTGCAGCTGGTGGCCTGCGATCCAGAACATGGTCGAGGGCATGTCGAGGTCACCGCAGTTATTGCTGCCAGTGCGATGGGAGATGAACTGGGCAATGTTGAGGTTCTGGCTGACAAACTCCCAGTTTTCCGAGACACGGAACATGAAGCCGTAGAAGCGCTCGTCGCCGCGAGAGTAGCCATCGTTATGGTCCACCTCGGAGTGGTAGCGGTCGTGGTAGTTGGGGTCGTAGGTCTGTGTCATCTTGAGCGAGGTGCCCGTCTTGTAGGCGACATTGGTGACCTGCTCGACAGTGCCTTTGTGCTCGTGTCGGGAGGCATCCCAACCGCTGAGCGTGCCCGAGTTGTAGAAGATGCGGGAGGCTGACGTGCCACTGGCAAGAGCCAGGGCGGCGGCAAGGAGAGACTTTACTGCAACCATTTTGTTTCCAAGTCAACGAATTATAAGCGGCTTATAGATTCTCTCAAGGTTACAAGAAAAGCTTGCCCAAGAAGCTCAACAACCTGCAAGACAAGCATGGTTTATATAGTAGCGCAGCTGGGAAGTTGCATACAAACAAACTGCAATGTACAGTTGTTTTTTCTGGAAGGAAAATAAACTTGCGCACTTACCTCCCTATTTTGGAAAAGGATACGTCGGCGTTTGAAACTAGCCACGGCGTTATTCTTGTTAGTAGATTGCCAAGGGGTCAAAGGCGCACGGGAGTTGGAACATTCCGCCAATCTGGTAAGCAGGTGCATTGCATGCCCCAGAAACTTGGCGGCAGTGAGATCTCCAGTGCGTTCTTGGCGGCTTGGCGCGTTCAGAAAGTCGGGGGTCTTTCATGTAGCTCTACCAAGCATGCTGACACTTTTCCATCGTCGATGTGGGGAAGGTGTGGGTGTACTCTATTTGTTACTTGCGGATAAACTTTAGGGTTTAATTCAGGGTTACAATTAGTCGTAAAGTTCGGCACCTTAAAAGCGCCGGACCTGGGCTATGAGGCTCTGCGGCTGTAACTATGAGCTCGTAGGTAGCCTATTGATTGAGACTCAATAGCCGAGGGATCTGCAAATGGTAGGTTACACATCTCATGTCTCAGCAATAGTTGCTTTTTGATATGAGACCTATCTGCCCGGACTCGCCATGGACGACTGGAGAAACGCATGCACAACATGCCGTGCACGAACTATATCGACTTTACTGATACCCGCAACTATAGTGCTTATTCGCACCCGGGGTAGACTAACTTTAAAATGCCACAGAACACTTGAACGCTAGGTGATTGTGATTACCTTGTGGAGTGATTACCTGATCACGCCATTAAAACTACCCATTTCGGTCTCAGGTCGGGACGACCACACTCTCCTCAGCCACTCCCATTTGAAATAGGACGACTGTTCCGTTGCGCGGCTCTGACTCGCAAAAAATTGAGACTAACAACTTCGCCAGACTTAATTGGGGCAATCGACTACCGCTTTTGATAGGGACCAGTTTTCCGCGTTACAGAATGTGTCCAAGTCCAGGTTGTTCGTGTGACATCAGAATTCTCAGCATCTTTTCTATCATTTTCATCATGCGGCGATTATTCATACAGTATTTTTCATCGTCTTCTAATAATCAGGCTCCCTGGTTGGTCACTTTAAACTGGAGGGTATCCTTGAAAAACAGCGAATGTGATGGTATGGTAAATACGGGAATACTTTGCTATTTTGAGAGTACCCTGACTTACTGGCAGCACCACGTTATATTTGACCTTCTAGAAGGCAGCTCACAGAGTCAGTAGGTAACTCGCGGAGGACAAGCAATTTGCTACTGAAGCATAGGTGAATGAAAAGCCAAAGCCACTAAAAGCGAACTGGTAAAGTAGGTAAAATTTTCTGTCGCATTTTTTCGCAAGCGAAATTTGGATATTTATAAAGAGTAAACAATGGAGCACAGTAGCGGTTTCTGTGCCCTTATGTTTGAGAAAGGAAAATCCGGCCACGTTAACTAGGTGTGCCGTATTGTTTTCTTTATACGATGCATCGGCCTCCTCATGGAGATGCTCGACCCCAGCTCGCCATAACTCAGATAGCAGGGCATAGACATTAGAATTTGCATCGCTTCTGTGCTGTTCTTCTTTTAGACGAGACCTTCCTCACCGGGTAGTAGTTGCCCATTTGTTACGGCCGCTGCATGTCCCCTCGCAACCATGCCCCATACCGGGAAGTACTTGTCGAAGAAGGGAATCAACTCAGCACTGCCAGGCACGTTGCGCCAGTCCCGCATTAGATCGCATGCAATGGAGAAGAAGCTGACCACCTGCACGCCGGCATGCCTCATCCTATCGTTGGATATATCCCGCACAAACGTTGACGAGGTGCCCGACGCCTCTGCGTTGGCCCACACAGAGTAGCCCTCGTTCCTGAGCGACAGGGCAAGATGGGCTGTGCAGACATCCGTTACGATGCTGGCCACGATGATTTGCGTTCGGCTTGTGGCCTTGACTGCATTGCGAAAGTCTTTGCTGTCCCAAGCATCGACTTCACCTTGGCGGCGAATAACAGTAACGTTTGGGTACATGTCGAGTATTTCCTTTGCCATGGGTCCATTTGGGCCTAAATGGGGGGAGCAATAAGTTAGTCAATGGTTGAGAGATTCGTGTTGTATCGCAAGGAAATGTCAGAGAGCTTACCTGTGTCTGCGGACGTGGACAGGACGACAGGAAGATTGAAGACCTTGCCAATAGCCGCGTGTGCCAACATATTCTGCTTGAAGGTGATTGGGTCAAAGTCTCTGACGGCACTATAGAGACCAACTTGAAGATCAATGATGAGTAGGGCCTATGTCTCGTCAGCTAGTAAATCCTTTGTAGGCGAATTGTGCGCCGCACCGCTTTGGTTTTATCGAGCCTTTCGTATGGAAATTCTATAGAATCTTTAGATAAATTATCGTCGACAAATAGAGGGAAGGGTAGACTCACTGTCCGCCAAGATGCTTGCTGCAGTGGCTAAAACAGCCGCCACGGTGGGTAAGAGCTTCATTGTTGTGGTGATGCAGAAATATGCCCGATTCTATGCTGTGGAAACTTGTTCTTGCTATCATTCGGATGTTTTTTTGAGATAGCCCTGGAGAAGTATATATACTTCAAATAAAGGCTCGGCCCTCAAAAAAGCGATGCTCCATTAATACGAAGAAGAGCCCATAATCATACGATGGCTTCTGATTTTTCTCAAGCAGCTCCATAGAGTTGATGGGTAATGGTGATCTCTCTTGGCTGGCGGTGTAGGTGGACTGCGCTTAGTCCGCCATGATAAAGCTGCAAAGCAGTCGGGCCGCCCATTATTAGATGTTTTGTCAATTATTAGCGAGGACGGGGGCTCCTCCATTTTCATTTCGCTGCTATCCTCTGAGTGGTCAACATTCAGGTCGTGAAAACACAGTATAGCCACTAAATCAAACCTTTGACGGCTAACAAGTTTGATATTCAGATTTTAGTCAACGAGGAGTCAGCTATTGAAGATGAAAATTATGTTTAATCCATGTAGATTTCCATGCTGACAGAGGGGTTACAAATGTCCACAAACTGGCACCCTAATCCACAACGGGCATTTCGCCCAACGGTTGGCTTCAGCCTCTCCCGCCGGGGATATATATAGCTCAGCCGGTGGACTCCGCAAAGGCCGCCGATTCATCGTGACCAGGGATCAGCTAGGCAAACAGAAGCACATCAGTACAGACATGTCGAACGAAGAAACGCCCCCTCAAGGGGAAGGCAGCCCGTCAAGACCCGCTTCCCATCCGTATTCATGCCTTGCATGTAGACAGCGGAAGAGGAAATGTCAAAAAGTGTATCCTTGTGCAAACTGCATTCACTGGGGGACGGAGTGTGTCTTTGGGCCGAGACGCCCTTCAGATAGGGAAAAGGCCTGGCGGAGACTTCGTCACCTTGAGGAGCTTATCCGAGAACGGGGAGAAGCAGCGCCACACCAGTTATTAGCTGAGAATGGGGACCATGCAGCAACCATACATGGGCCTGCAATGGCCCCAGTCGACCCGGAAGGGTTTGGAGACAGTGCTATGAAATTGCCGATCGCACAACCGGTTTTAGATGGCCTAGGGCAATTGACGGTTGGCTTCGGCATGTCAAAGTATACTACTAGCAACTTCTGGGCTGGCTTGGATAGCGAGGTAAATTCCTGCTTATGTGGATTTACGTGTGCAAGATCACTGACGTAATGTTACATGCAGGTGGATGATGTTAAAAGTCTGCTGGGCATATCAGACCGCGATCCATCAGCGAGAGGAAATTCTCACTCGACAAACAGCAGTGGTAAAGATGCGACAGTCAAGTTTTGCTTTGGCAATTCTTGCGATTCTACCGAGCCAAGGCATCCATCACCGGATCGAGTCCTTTCGTATTGGACAACATTCAAGAACAATTGCGACTTACTGGTCAAGGTTCTTCATATTCCGAGCATTGAATCAGTTATTCTACAAACCGCGGCAGACCAAGATGGAATATCTCATGGATTGGCAGCATTGATGTTTGCGATTTATTTCGCTTCAGTCACCAGCCTATCCGAAACTGAATGCCTACATCTTCTTGGAGATGAGAGGAGCCGGCTGCTTCAATTATACAAATTGTACACGGAGCAGGCTCTTTCACGAGCAGGATTGCTCGTTACGCATGAAATTTTGGTGCTACAAGCATTTGTCATCTATCTGGCGAGTCTGCGAAGCTGCAGTGATATCAACACCGTGAGTGCGCTGACAGCCATGGCAGTCCGGCTTGCGTATAATTTCGGTCTTCACCGTGACGGCACACATTTTTCGCTTTCTCCGTTTGTCACAGAAATGAGACGGCGATTGTGGTGGAATATTGTCGTTCTGGATGCGCGCGCGTGCGAGGACTCGGGTTACGAGACATCCATTTTGCATGACAAAACGGACACCAGGATGCCGCTCAACATCAATGACGAGGATATAACCCAAGACATGGCCCAGTTTCCTCGGCCCAAAGTTGGCTCGACAGACATGATTTTCTGCCTGGAGCGGTTCAAAGCCATCGATACCATACGTCGCCTTCAGGAGACCTCCGCGGGCACTATTGGAAGCTGCGGAAAGCTCCACGCTGAGAGCAGCCTGGCGCGAAAGAGCGCATGGATCTCCGAGTACCAGGCGGAGCTGCAGAATGTCTTTTTGGAGTACAGCGACATGTCCAAGCCGTATAATTGGTACGTTGCGTTGGCGTCGCGGATATTGCTGAGCAAGATGTGGCTCATTGCATATTATCCGTATTTACGCGGCAAAGCATGCGGCGGTCTGAGTCGTGACGCCAAGGACAGCCTCTTCATGCGAGCCATTTCAGTAATCGAGTCGCATCTCCTTCTCTGCACCGGAGAGCCAACGCGCCAGTGGAGCTGGCTCTGCATTACAAATGTGCAATGGTACGCGTTGACTTTTGTGCTCTCAGAGCTCTGTGAGCGCACCCAAGGTCCGCTCGTACAGCGAGCATGGGACGCTGTCAACGCGACGCTTCAGCTTTGCGCAAGTACGCAGTCAGCAACCGGCCAACTGAGACCAGACGAGGGGATTCATGATCTAAATGTGGATGAGGTCGCGAATACAGAGCTTCAACCCCTAAATCGGCTCCTCAGAAGAGCTTCTCTGGCACGAGAGCGAGGCATGAGCAGTGAGTTGTCCCCTGGTACAAGCTCGTCAAATGCTGCCTGCGACATGGAGACACCGTATGATCACATTGTGGACAATCCGCTATGTAATGAATTAGACGATGGTATGCATACATGGCTTGGGGCAGGACTCGTCCAAGGAGGTGCTGGATCGCGATAATAGCAGAAAAAAAATGCATAAAATTAAAATTCTATTAAATTAATGAATGAATGCCTAGATTCCAACAGGGAGTGTCCAACTCTGCTTGGGCGGTGACTTTTCCGTAGGCGCGATGGCTAATGTTGAAATGCTGGCAAGTCTGCGCTCAGAACCGACCAAGTAAACTACTGTCATTGTCGATTTCCCTCTTCAACATTTTCGGTGAACCTTAACTTGTTCTTTGCTTTTAAACGTCTATTGTTATTAATTTCGTTAATTGTCTTGATTTTCTTGATTTTCTTGATTTTCTTAATTCTTATAATCTTCAAGAATTTCTCAACCACCAAGAGTGTTCTATATGTGCGTTATAGACACCCTTTATATGTTCTTATAAGGAGTCTCTAAAATCTGTTCAGCGGATGTCTGATGTGCTTGTAATTTAATCCTGTCAGGTTTTGCTCGATCTCGTCAAGGCCAAGTCGAAGTTCCCAATCAGTGGCTTCAGATCAATTCAAGTAAATGATAATTATCTGCGACTGGAAATCAGACTCAAAGCATAGCAGTCCAGTATCGTGAAACCATCATCGACGATGTGTCAGAGGTCCTGCCTCCCTGCGAAGCTATTTGCACCGCCTGCAGCATCAGCATTCGAGCCATAGTACATTCCTCCCCCATAGCTAGCATCTGGACCAAAAGCACCTCGATTGCGTCTTCGATGGGCGTCAGTATTTTGGTTTGTGGCGGCGGTCCCCTGTGCCTCAGCCAGATTATCCTTTGAAAGCTTTACAAGCCCTACAGCCACGCGCCAAGTCTACCAAGTTATCAGAAAGAAAAGTAAAATCTTTTTTTCTTTACCCGTTCCTCATTTGAAATCACACTTTCGCATCACTTGGACCCACGTCTTTCGCCGAGTCCATTAGCACCAAGACGCGCAGCAGGATGAGCCTCTACAATTGGTCGCGCCAGCTTGCCTACAGGCTTTTGCGTACTCCTCGCTTGGAACAAAAGCCCGACTGCCATATAGTTGCGATGCCGCCAGAGGTCATGCGCCTAATAGCCAACAAACTTTCGCTATGGGAGCATTACCAGCTATCTCAAGTCTGCTTCGCAATACGATCAGCCGTGGCCGACCAGTTCAGGCAGGCTGTTTTGTACAACCCTTCCGTTGAAGAGCGAATAGCATACCTGTCACGGCGGGCGTACGATCTGCCTGACTACTGGCTGTGTAAAAAGTGCATAGACCTGCACAGGGTTACCGCGGCTGACTGTCCAACCCGCCTTGGATTTTGCTGGCGTCCGGGTGCCCATTACAAGTCGGCGCACTTCCAGCTCGGGTGCTTCAGGGTTGACCATCGCCACCTGCAGCTTGCTCTTAAATGGACTCGAATGAAAGACTTGGCTCCAGAGCACAAGGAGCATCTCAAACTCCTGCTCAAATGGGGCTGCTTCGAGAACCCCGCCGCCCTGTCCTCCCTGTAAGGTTCTGGGACCTCCCCGCGCCCCTGGGACAGGTTTCTACTGGCAGCAGCCCCGGGTTATCCAGGGGCGGTTCATGATGACAACTGGGCAAGTCTTTTATCCGGACGAGAAGGGAGAGCTCGGCCGTGATGGCCTGAACAACATGCGAATCTGTCAACATCAAAGCTGGGACCCGCGTCATTTGCGAAAGATGGATCAAGTACGCGCTCTCCCTCCGGGCGAGATGACCCCGCGTGAGAGTTGGGCGCTCCAGCAGTTACGCTGGATGGAGGAGTGTGAGTTCGCCAAAGCCATGGCAGAGTTGCTCAGAACCAGAGGGGCCGAGGTCAGTGTGTCCTGCCCATCCTGCGCTACGGATATCGCTGTGAGCATACGCCGTGAGGGCCGTCCCGTGATTGAATTTACGTGTTGGCACGACTTTGGTCCAGAGGGTTCACCATTAGACAGGTGCTGGAGAGCCAAACATTTCCCAGTTGAGATGAATGACTCGCCCATCCACCGACCAATGCCGCCGGGAGGTGTTCGAAAGATGTGGGAGAGTCACACAGCATAAGGCAATGCTTCCAGGTGTATCCTTGCCTGATTTGACTTTATAGACGACTAAATCAAGGCCGAGGCTCGAACGCACCCGAGTTCCATACTGGGCGGTCGCGGTACGGCATTGACAAAATATAGAAGGGGAATTTCTATAAAACGATGGATCCCTGGCATGGTTGAGGTATTACTCAAATGGGGAATATTGACTACCGACCTTCAGGGACACCAGATTGAATAGGGTAGCCAAGGAGCTGCTCACCACCAATGTAGTCGAATCTGTGAGCTATTCATAAAGTCTGTACACTGAAGAAAGCCAGTTTTATCCCAAGTCATTCTACATGTAATTATTTAATCATTACGAATAAGCTCTAAAAGAGTTCAGATTTACATCGGTTTTAATATAATTGATACAGTTATTATTCAGTCTTAGTATGTAGTCCGTGATGCCAAACGGGAACAGCGTGGTCAGAAGAAGCAATCTCTGTGATACCTTTCGATTTTTGGCGGAACTTCTAAGCGACCAACAATTTTCGCTTTATTGGTTGTTGCAAGGTTGCCATGTCAAATTACAAAGTTTCCAACTGTGTGGATCGAATGTTGGTGCAGTCAACAAAAATTCCAAGTTCCGGCGAAATCATAGATATGTCAGCATTAAAACCCACTAACCACGACGGTACGTATAGCCCGAGGCAGAGAAGCTTATTTGGCGAGGCAATTTGTCCTTGGCCGCCAACGCCTGGTTGGGGGCACCGGCGCGCGTCCCGCGGGGGCGATCCGCATAACTGCCTCTTGTGAAGTCTACAAGCCAAACGACAGCAGGTAACAGGGCCATGGCTAGCAGCAATCGTGAAACCTAAAACACCAAGTCTACTAGCGAATACCGCAGAGGACATGCATGACTCTTGGGCTTACAAAAGCCCTGCCAATACATAATACACACCATATAACGGCGTCTTGGCATGTTGCGAGGCTGGCAAAACTGGGAATCTTATTGCTATCTTAGGCGAGGGAACCCACTCAGGACCCCTTGCCATCAACATTAACTAACTACAGTTGGTTACCAGTGGCCTCTTATTGATTAGTTAGTTAACTAGTATTCCCTCCGAGCAGCCACGCTGACACGAGATGGCACAGCCTGCTCAGTTTATCAAATTCTGAATCTTTCAATCCCCTCAGTTCAGCCAATTTTTGAACTGTTTTGCATTGCTTTGCTGTCCAAAATGGCATTGAGCCGCGCAAAATACATCGTGCTGGCGCTGACTGTGGCTGGTGCAGCATTGGCAGACCAGGGCAGCGCACAGTATGTGGCTGACAGTACCTTTGACCAGCTGCCAGTAGTTGCACCAGCGGAAGGGACGGGAGGGGGCAGCAACGGGATACACGGGCAAGGCTGCCATCAAGCAGTATGTTCAATTTCAAGATCCAGGATAAAGTCTCAATTTGAAAACTAACAGTTGTTGTTCTGCAGTGCGAATCGCTCGCCGCAATTGCCGGCGATGACCTCGTCACTCACTATGGTGCAATTCCAGACAGCTTCGCTCCAAGCTTCTATGCTCTCCAGCAGCGAGAGCTCGTTCCCCTCTGCGTCGCCGAGCCACTGACTGCAGAGGGGGTTTCCCTGGTTGTAAAAGCCGTGAGGCAGTTTAACTGCCCGTTTGCCATCCGAAGCGGTGGCCACAACAGTGCGCCTGGCACGAACAATCGCCATGGAGGCCTCACCATTGACCTCAAGAGGCTCAACCAGATTGAGATTTCTGCAGACAATAGCACCGTGTCTGTAGGGCCTGGAAACACCTGGGAACCCGTGTATAAGAAGCTGGAGCCGCTTGGGCTGGCCGCCGTCGGTGGCCGCGTCAATTCCGTTGGCGTGGGCGGCTTCATGGTTGGAGGTGAGCCAAAAACGAAATTGGGTTCATGTCTTCTCTTTTATTTTTCTAATCCATATTTTTTTGTTTCGCAGGTGGAATATCATTTCTTTCGCCACAATACGGATGGGCCGCCGACAATGTGCGAAATTTCGAGGCAAGTAATAGACCACTATTCTTTCTGCGCTGTCGTACAACTACCAGTCACGACTATTAACGCAGCAAACTTTCTTGCTTCCTCCTTGACAGGTTGTTCTCCCTAACGGTACAATTGCCAATGCAAACCCAACTTCCCATCCCGACATCTACTTTGCTCTGCGCGGTGGCGGCAGCAGCTTCGGCATCGTCACCCGCTTCGACCTGGAGACAAAGACATCCCACGAGACGTACTGGGGCGGCACCGACTCCTCCGCACTGGCCGACGAGACCGCGCTCCTGCGGCGCCTCGGCGTCGAGGACCCCTGGGACTTGTCCCACCACGCGGCGCTCCGTCTGCTCTCCCGGGCCGTGCAGCGCGTCGCCGCCTACCTGGGCTACGGCGTGGAGCCGGCGCAAATGATTGCCGGGCACAAGGAATTTGTCGAGCGGTCAATGTCAGACAAGCACGCCCACGCATTCATTTTTGCCAGCTGGGTTCCCAACTTTCGCATGTACGGGATAGGGACAACATATGCCTATAACAAGGGCGTGGAGAAGCCCGAGGCGCTCCAGACCTTGACTGGCGTGGCGCGCTTGATGTCGACAGGACGCTTGTCTAAACTGACGGAGCTTACAACAGAGGTTACCGACATGAACATATACAATCACAGGTAAGAAACTTCTTTTGCTTTTCTCTCCTTGCCTTTCCCTATTCCTCCCACATCCCCTACTTACACATTGCTTACACCTTGTGCGGCTTGTGCTAATTGAAATAGACAATACTGGCGCACGGCAACCTTCAAGTACAGCCCCGACCTCATTGCCAAGTTTTGGGACATTTTTTTCCAAGAAAGCGCGCCGCTTCGTATCACAGCCCCCACCGGAGTGCTGAGTACCAACATTCAGCTCATTACCAAGGAATACATCATCCAATCCAACCGAAACGGCGGCAACCCGTTCGGCCTCAAGGTGGAAGACGCGCCGCTTTGTAGTGAGTCCTGTTTTTTTTTTTTTAATTCTTCTCCTGTTATTGCAGAAGAGTAAATACAACAGTAAACAGAAAACTAATCGCGCTGTCCAGTCCTCTCCACTACCATGATGTCCAAGCACGCCAAGGATGACGATGCGCTGCAAAAGCTGACGGAGCGCATCATTAACCGCACGCGCGACGCGGCTGAGCCCATGGGCTTGAATCATCCCTTCATCTACGGCAACTATGCGGCGGCGGACCAAAATGTGTTTGCTGGCTTCGCGCCCGAGTCGCTGAAGCGTCTGCTCGAGATTCAGCAGCGTTATGACCCCGGGCGAGTCTTTGCCAGTCTACAGCCGGAGCAGTTGATCCTCAATGAGAAAAGGCTGAAGCTCTAGACTGATGCAGGCCAGGAGATGTAATGACAGAGTTGGACGTCAACAAGAGATACCCTTTGTATATTTAAAGGAACTATACAGCATATACTACCTTTGCATATTTAAAGGAATTACACAGCATTTACTAAAAAATACTACGATTCTTATACAGATGAACGTCATTGGCGTCTGCTAGCGTTCCATACAGAAATCCAAGTGTAGACGAATACCAGCCGTCTAGTAAGATGCAACGCCGGGTGGAAGATGTGCCGGCCTCATCCACATGTGCCCCGCGTCCGGCCCGCCATCGCAAGAGACGGTCGTTGTACCGCGGAGACAAGTCCGTCTCTATAACTACTTTCGTCGTCGGCATTTTCATACAAGTATCCGGCCCGTCGCTCGCTTTCAATGTTACTGCCTCAAATGTAATAATTTCTGGCCGCTTCAAATACTCAGCCATTACAATAATAATAGTGTAGCCGATACTCTGACTTATACGTATTCTCTGCCAACACCCCGCACTCAACGGCTTTCAAGCAACACACAGGAATCATGAAGGTCCTCATCACAGGCGCATCCGGTTTTGTTGGCCAAGTCCTTGCCGCATCCCTCTTATCCTCTGGCCACACGGTCATTCTCACAGACATTGTCACGCCCCCCATCCCCAGCCCCGATGGCCAGCCCCATCCCAATTGCACCGCCATACAAGCCGACCTCTGCGTCGCTGGGAGCTCCCCCGAGAGTGCGCTCCCCCAGCTCCTGTCCGCCGACCTCGACGCCATATACGTCCTCCACGGGATCATGTCCTCCGGCTCCGAGGCCAACCTGGAGCTCGGCTACCGCGTGAACCTCTTGTCCACCATGCACCTCCTCGACGCCGTCCGCGCCACATGCCAACCCGGTATCCGCATCATCTACGCTTCTTCCTGCGCCGCCTACGGGGCGCCCCTGCCGCCTCTCCCGTCCGAGGCCACCCTCCCCACGCCCGAGGGCTCGTACGGCACGCAGAAGCTCATGGTCGAGCTCCTCCTCAACGACTACACGCGGCGCGGCCTCGTCACGGCCTTTTCGGTACGCCTGCCCAGCATCACGGTGCGCGCGGGCGCGCCCACCGCGGCGGCGAGCTCGTGGATGAGCGGCGTCATCCGCGAGCCCCTCCAGGGCATCCCCACGACGCTGCCCGTCATGGACGACGGGTTCCAGTGCTGGGTGTGCTCCCCCAAGACGCTGGTGCGCAATCTGGAAAAGTGCCTGACGCTGCCGCGGGACTGCATGGAGCCGCACATCCGGCAGGTGCTGCTGCCGGGCACGACGGTGACGGTCGGGGAGATGATGGCGGCGCTGCGGGCGGTGGGCGGCGAGGAGGCGGTGACCCTGGTCAGGAGGGAGAATGCGAGCGAGGAGGTCATGAGGCTTTTCGAGAGCTGGCCGGTCGGGTTCAACGTCGAGAGGGCCCTGGCCATTGGGTTCGAGCCGGCGGGGACGTTTCTAGAGGCCGTGGAGGAGTTTGCGGCGGGTTTGAAGCGGTAGACAACTGCAGAGTCATTCAAAAGGGAAAAGTAACAAGAAGAAGGAAAATCAGCATGTTCATAATAAAAAGGAATGAAAATTCTACTCAAAGTGTAGTATGTATCTTTTACAAGTCTCTGCCAGGTTGTCGGGATGTACAATTAGGAATAATAAAGCCCCTTTTAAAAAAATGTTGAACACTGCTGTATGTTGATGTCAAAGTCGATTCATATTCTCTTCTTCGTTTATACTTGTCCATAGAATATCGTCGCCACCACAACTGTGCATGAAAGCAGAACAGTTTCAATAGTGAGCCAGAGTTGAAAAGTATTAAATGAAAATGTCCAATTTTCCTACCTACATGGTCCGAAATATTAAAACCAATAAAACTAACAGACTTGAGCAGTAAAATAAATGCCCTAAACAGCAAGGCAAGATGGAGATGAGAAAGCAAAAAGCAGTAACCCCTCCATTATATTCCCCTCTATCGAACGCCGCCATCCCACCGCGCCCAACCGAAATGCCAGCAAAATAAATAAAACAATGCAGCAGGACGCCATATGCAATAAAATCAAAATGCCACCAACCAGCCAAACAGCCAAACCCTCACTCCTTTTATTTTGCCATCCTTTCGTATTTCAGTGTTAGTCCCAGCCCCTGTCCCATCCCTCTCCAATCCAGGAAAGTTGCTGTGAGGGTGGCCGGTTTGGTTAAACTATTCGCCTTGTATAAAACAAAGAAGAAGAAGAAGAGAAAAAGAGAAAAAGAGAAAAAGAAGAAAACATGTACAAAAAGGTATCATATATCGTTATTATCGCCAGACCATCACTTGATAATTTTCCAAATGCAGACGGGCCTTGTCTATTCGTCGTCGTTTTCATCCAGAGCTTCGTCCATTTCGTCGCCATCGTCGCCATCCTCGCCTTCGAGAGCATAGCCCGGTGTTCGTTCCACAAGGCCGCGGTAGTATGCGACGAGCACCTCGGGATTGGGCACAATTCTCCAGTCGACGCGGTACAGGAACTCGAGCTCGAGCATCTTGAGCTCCGCTAGCCGTACACCACCCACACGCGCATACGTCGTGTTGTTCCAGAATGAGTCGGACAGGCCCTTGGCCGCCACCGTCGCGGCAGTAATGAGAAATCGATGGACAGTGAGTGTGTTTATTGTGAATTCGGGATAGAGGGCGCATAATCGATCAATGTAGTACACCATGGACAAGAGCAGTGGCGGTATCAGCGTCGCATGCTTGGCGAGTCGATGCAGATAATCACGAACAGAGATGCCAGGGGCGGCCCTGTGGAACAAGTCAGTCAGAAGCAATTCATGATAAGTTTGTTCCTTTTTTTCGAGTCACATACCTGGAGTGAAATCTGGTAAGACCACCGCTAGTGGTACGAATGGCGTCATTGGTAGCAATTAATTCATTGAGCATATAGGCAATCAGCTCAACCATGTCTTCGACAGGGCAAAGCTCATATCTAGCTGGGAGCACCTTGGGAGGCTGCTCGCCTGGTCTAGCACGCTTCGCTGATTGGGCAGAGTCATCATTGGCCGCTTCCGTCTGGACATTGGTAGTCCGCTCAATGTCATCACCACGGCGCTTCGAGGGCGATGTGTCTGTAACGGAGCTGCTAGTCGTCGCCCCAGGTTGCGGCACATTCGCTGTGGTGGCGTGTTGATCCAGTGGCGTTGCTGTACCGGCCCTGGCCGGCGCTTGATCAGCCACAGTCGACCAAGTCTTGGTTTGTACAGTGTCGGTATTCGAGCGACGGGAAACGGCCACCGTGGTGCTCGAGGAGCCAGCAGCAGCGTCAGAGGGCGGTGCCATGCCCGGTGCCGGGGAGAGCATCGAGTTTCGATTTCGCGCAGAGGTCACAGCAGGGCGGCCGCTGAGGCTTGGGCTGGAAGCCAGGTTGGCGCTAGCGGAACGGGCTGCAGGTGACGTCGCTTGCATGGCAGAGGCTGCTGTAGAGCGAGGGGATATTGGAGGCGGCGACTGGTTTGGACCATAGCGAAATGCCGTGGGCGAGCTGTTGGCTGGCGGGGGGGTCAGGACGGGAGATGGCCTCAGCATGGCTTCCGGCGCATCGTCACGCAGACCATGAGTCGCCGATGCGTGTTGGTCTCGAGTTATCCGGGTGGTTGCTCGTCGGGAGAAACCATGGGACGGTTGTTTCGGTTGGAGGAAGGGTTTCTTGAGTAGAAACTCTCAAAAGATGTGTTGTTCAAAAAGGTCTTGTTGCCACGGAACAGTTTTCGCAGCCCGGTTCGTGTTGGCCGCGCAAACGGCGAAGGAATGAGACGAGCGCGGTAAAGCAATGGGACACTTTACAGAGTAGGGCGCGGGCAGGAGTTGTGCAGCGTCGAATAAAGATTGCGGAGGCAGAGAAGGAGAAGAGCAGAAAAAGCACAAGAAAAATCAAGACTTTGTTTGGTGTAGAGCGGAAGAAGGAAGTCGGAATGGTTGCTGACTGACGGGCTTGGCAATAAAAAATTGAGCATCCGGGTGTTTGTTAGGTAATTTTTGCGCCGCAAAAGGTACGCCAGTTGTGGTGGTGGGTGCAGTCTGCTTCAGGCTGGTACAGGGGGTGCAGGTGGTGTGGATGCCCCCAGGTGTCCCCCAGATGGGATGGAGAGCGCGGCTAAGATGGGATTTGGGATGTACCAGTACCTAGCGTCCTACTGTACCTATACGAGTCCAGGATCGGGATGGGCTTTGATGATATATGGATGGCCACCAGGTTCAAAAGCGAAATGCAATTTAAAACTCGGTGAATGTTAATCAAAAATGCACGATTCGGTGAAGCCCATGCTGATCACTGGAGATGGAAGGGAAAAGAGTCCAGCCAAGGACAGAGAGCGGCGAACAAGAAACAGGGCGGGCAGTGGGCGGTCTCGGTGCTGTCGATATGCCCGTCCGTTGGTGCTGCCGCCATTAGCAGCCAATAGCAGCCGGTAGCGAACGCCGTAAGGGCCGAGTCAGGTATGTACAGATCCCTCCTTTCAGCGCACCTACCCCTCGCATTGGGCAGTACAGGTACTTGGAAGCTGTTGGTGGGAGGCCCAAGGCCTTGGCTCTGGCCCTTGGCGGTGCCGTTGCATATTAAAAACGCACTTGGTGGGCAGTGGGGGAGCACTTTAGCACGTTACATTGGCGGGCATACTCCGTACATTGTGATTGGGTTTCCCGGTATCGCTACGAGGGCCTGGGAACCCCCTGTAAATCGCCCTGTCCACTCCACCAGCCGACTGCCAGGCGGTCCAGGGCATCCACGTACTAAAACCCCTTCTGCTGACTCTTCCTTGGAATGAAGGACCGGTTGCTCCCAGGCCTGCCGGCCCCCGAGAATCGCTACAGGGGGTATGCTGCGCATGCATGCAGCTGCACCACGGCAAACTCTTCTCCTACATCAACTCATCCCGAGTGCACTTGGAATACATTCTTTATCTCGGCGACAATATTACATCACCTTCTTTTATTTCTTTTCTGGGCCTTTTCCCCTCCCCCAGCCCAGGCTAGCACGAATTGGGGACCGAGCACGCTGTCGCTCCCCCCAGACGAACCTTTCCGTTTTCTCCAAGCTAGCCCAGACATGGAGAGCCACGTGCGACAACCACTCGCCATCACAAGTCCTCAACATGCCTGTCCCATCTCGCCGCCTTGCCGGCGCCCGAAGTCAACGACAGAGTTCCCACCAAAGACGATCCAGTTCGAAGCCAATCTAATATTACAGGCACCACAAATGGCACCATTGTCTTATCGCGTGTCTTGAAACTTGTCTTGGCACTATTTCTACCTTTGTGGCCAACGCCAAAGCTGACAGCATCCCCAGCCCACGCCGCCTCTTCAAGACGCCATTTTCATCCAACTCCAACTACGCGCACGTGTCCCCTTTCTGTATCCGATCATTGCCAGTCATCCGCCCTCGAAGCCGTCTTGGAACATGAACTCGGCACTGTGAAGCTATGGTTCGGGTCCTTCTCCCACGTCACAGATCCATCCGAGTTGACGTTGGTGTACTTGTACTCGATTGCCTTTCCTGCCGGCAGTGCTACCGTTACCTTCCACACGTGATTGGTCGACGTGTACTCGCTTGCGTCCAAAGCCACGGCATTGTTGGTGTTCCAGTTGCCCAACTCGGCCGTGTTGCCAACAATTTTGATTGTTTGCCCAAAGGTTGTCGTCACAGTCTCCCGGAATGTAACGGCTACCGAAGGCACCACTGTACAAGTCGGCTGGGCAGGCGTAGTTGAGGTAGGCGGTGCGCCGGTCTTGGGTGTCTGGTTCGCTGGGAATGATGTCGCAGTGGCCGAGGTGTACGAGCCCTGCACGCTTTGTCCCGAGCACGAGCCAGATACCGTGTTTGCCCCGTTGCTCGCCCAAGAGGGTGGGATGATGCCGGCGCGACGGTTCGCAGCTGTGAGAAGTGATGCATACGACCAGGTAAGATCGCGCGCAGACAACGGAGTTCCATCATCCTTGGAAAATTGCTCCGCCAATGCACCTCCTGAGGGCGTGTACTTGGCGACAATGGCCACAAACCCGTCAGCATAGGCAGTGGCAGCTTGTACCACGCTCTGAAATGTGCTCGAGGAGCTGGAATAGGTACCGGGATTGATACCGGATACAAGATCCCTAAAGAACGCCTGTGAAGTGCTCGTCACGGTAATCGAACCCTGCTTATTCCAGACATACAAAGCGTCGTAGAGCTGCTCTGCTGCTGCCAACGTCGCCAGATACCACGGGTTCCCGTTGTAGTAGACATCCTCCGAGTATCTTCCAACAGCGACAGCTTGGCCCTCTGCAACCCCCTTGTTGATGCTGTAAAATCGGAACGAGTCAACGACGGCCTTGTGGTTCGAGAGAGCCTTGTCGCTGCATGGTTGAAAGGTGTTGGCATCACATCCCAGGCCAGCATCAAAGTTGTGAATAGACGTCAACAATGAGTTGGCATCCTTGCCGGTGCGACCGTTGTTTACATTGACTGCACATGTTAGCCTGTACTTTGTTCCACCATCTAGATAACTTACTATTCGAGTTGATGTATCCGCCATTTGATACCCAGAAGCTTTGGACCATGCACAAGATCTGTGGGGCAACCTTGCTATAAGTGCTACCATCTTGTCCCAACTTGGTGGCTAAGATGTTGCCTTCTACAAGTGCTGGGAGTTTATCAGTATCCGTAAAAGACAAAAAGGTTGCATCTTTCTGTTTGACTTACATCGATGCTGGCTTGCAACGGTAAAGAACGAACTGCCATCGACTTCCTCCCAAAGATCAAACCCAGTTTGGTTCCTGCTTCAGGTCAGTGCTATTGTCTCGAATCCATTGTATGGAAACGCACCAGTATTGTGCAACATAGGTCAAGTCATTCTTCACAACGGGCCAAACAATTTGTTTTGCCGTGTCTGTGTAGCCATTGTCGATAAGCCAGTTGGCGTAGGAAATCAACGCAATGGCTCTCAGGGCTGGACCATCGCGTTGTGGGCGTCCTACAAAGGACAAACTGTCAGCTTCCATGGGGATATTTTGATCAAAAATGCACGACTTACCCCAGGGTCCCGTAAACGTAGAAAGATCAACATTAAACTTGGGCTCTGCTAGGCCTGAGCCGTCCGACAACGATCCAGACAGATTCGACACACCCTGCAGTCTCGCCTCGGCAGCAATGTACTCCTGGATGAGATTCTGAAGGTTCGCATCGTACGAATGGGTAAAGCGATCAACAAGACATTTGAAGACGAGTGCGCTATCTCTGGTCCATGTATACCAGTCTTTTTTTTTTCCCTGTATTAGCGAGGACACCCGGCTATACTACATGTTTTGAGAAGATGAGATGGGTCGGCCAACATACAATTTGGGTTACTGGTGCTTGGCGACGCAACGACAGCACCAGGAGCTGCAGACTGCGCCTCGCATCCATTGAATCCGATATTGCAGAGCAGCTTCTGCAGCGCAATAGGCTCCTCGGTCGAGAGAAAGCCGTCCACGGCGCGGCGCTGGAGCGGGGCGTTGGTACCAGGTAGGCCGAGAACCTTTTGGGCGGCAAGCGTGCCGAGCAGCAGGATGCTCGAGAGTCCGTGCATGATGATGGGCTGTGCGAGGGCCACGGAAGAACTGTTCCAGAATGAAAGTATCGCTCCTTCTCCCATCATGATGGCGACGGCGATGATTTATACACGAGCACGAGACGTTGTTCCTGTTTTGAGATCGCCAGCTGTGTTGTGGGGGTATCAGGCGATCCCCCATGGGGCAAGCAACTACGAGCGAGTAGAGCAAAGCAAATAGTAATAATTCGTTAACCGGCCCGATTTCTCCTGTGTAGCGCGACTATTGTGGAAATTTCCGTTATTTTTCTCCTAGACGCAAAGGCCAAGACGGATGGAGACGGGGGCGAGTGAAGCCGGAGCTAGAACCAAGCATGGAAGGTCAAGTCGCGGCGACGGTGGGTTGCGGAGAGAGAATCACAGGTAAGGAACTACAACGGGGGTTGGATAGAAGAAGACTCAGCTCATTGCGGTGGCTGTGAGACAACGCACCAATAGATGATGCGGTGCATGCATGCATAGGCGGTGCAAGCTCGGCGCAAAAGAGTTGGGCGAGTTCAATACGACTCTACATTTATGGCCTGTATAAGAAGCAGATCGTCATTGTGGCGGTTTACGCCCCCAGCTGAATCTATCCCGGACCGACAAAAAATGCTGGCGAATGGGATGGTTGCGAGAGGGCTCCAATTTAGTCGCGATGGTACATATGTACATCTAAGCCTCGGCAGATTTACAAGAATCTATAATTTCAAGTCTGGTTTGAATTGCATCACAGGCCAATCTCTGCGCTGTTGGTAAGCCTGGTAGTGCCGGTAGTTGCCGCATGTCCGATCAATCGGTCCGTCTGGACCAGCTAAGCGGAGCCTGGAAGCAGTAGCGAGAGTCTGGTGAGGATGACAATACTGGGTAAATGCAGTGTGATTTGATGGAGCGAATGAGACGGCCCAACGGAGCGGAGACAGCAATAAATGCCAAAATCAGTTGCATACTGGTAACCAGTAGCTATACGGTCCAAGGGGAAGTGGAGCAATGGGATAGGCCTGCAGCGTGGTACGATCTGCTTCGCAGCAATGTGACAGGAGGCTTTACTGCATCATATCTGCTTTATAACCAACGGTCTAGAGACAAGACCACTCCACGCTACGAGACAAGTTTTACGAGAAATCGACGCGTCCCTCACTGTTGGGGGGATAAACTATGCATGAGAGCATGGCATGAAAACTCTACACCCATGCCGTTGTCGTCGAACCCAACATCCAGCACCAAAAATTCGTAGAAAATCGTTCGCTCGAGAAAAAAATGTAACGCGCCATGGTTTTCCTCAACCACATAGGCCAACGGCCTAGGAAAAAAGGGGTGGAATATAGCGTTCTAGAAATATGACTGTGATCACCACTCAGCCACCCAGAGGACAGCGAATAATGCAACCATACTCCCGATCATTCTGGGACCTGTCGATAGGAAATTGACATCATAACAAGTTGATGGCTCCATAGGTTATCGAGCTGCACAGAAATCAACTCTAACATGAAGTAGAGGATCGCTGGCACAGATCCGGTGTTTTGTTAAGAAGGAAAGAAAATGCAAATGGAAATTTTGGCGGTGGCTTTTGTTCTGCCAAAATTGAGGGTCCATCACGTGCCACGCCGGAAGAGCTGCGGCTAAACTTTTCATTGCTGCTCCACCACCAAATTACTCTGTGGAGCTATTGTTGGAATTCAGAGCCTGGACTTACAAGGCAGCAGTGAGCCCTGAAGAGGAACGACGAAATCTAAATACAGCATATTCAGCTCTGGTTACCAGAAGTTGGCAACAGGGAACCGTGGCCAGGAACAAAAAAATCTAAATACAGCATATTCAACTCTGGCCACCAGCATTCAACGCAAACATGGACGCCGCGACAATCGAAGAGATGAACCGCGTCCGCGAGTCGCTGGGCATGAAGCCTCTGCCAGTACCTGGGGCTGGCGCGGCGAGCGACTCTGATTCCGAGCCCGAGGAGGATGTCGGCAGCACACTCGAGAGCCGCGAGGCAGAGGGCGGCGAAAACTATCAAAAGTACCTCGACGCCGAGGCCAGCAAGCGCCGGCGCGAGCAAAAAGCAACCGCCGCCCGAAGAGCACGCGAGCTGGCCCAGCGCAATCTGGTACTCGAAGGAAAGGGCCTGGGCGAGGCGGACGACGGTGATGCGGTTGATGCGCGCGCGTGGCTGACAGGCCAAAAGAAGCGCCAAAAGAAGATTGAAAAGTCTCGCAAGCTCGAACAAGAATTGGCAGAAGCAGAAGCTGCCGCCGCCGCCGCTGTAAAGTACACCTCAAAGGACCTTGCCGGCATCAAGGTCGCACACGACATGTCTGCATTCCTCGACGGTGACGAGCAGATCCTGGTACTCAAGGACTCGGCGATTGACGCAAACGACGACGAAGACGAACTGGAGAATATTGCGGTTCGAGAGCAGGAATCCCTCAACGATAAGCTCGATTTGTTAAAAAAGCGCCCTGGCTACAACCCAATGCATGGCGACGAAAATGGCGGGATCCTGGCCCAGTATGACGAGGAGATTAGCGGAAAGAAGCGAAAGCGATTCACGCTGGATCAAGATGGCATGAATGCTGAGCTCGCGGATATTCTCAGTGCCCCAGGGGCCGAGCAAAAGTCAAGGCAACTGCAAAATGTCTCATTAGACGACATTGTTGGTGCGTAATGCTGCTTCTCAAACAGAGACGGAACCCCGTACTAACTCAATTCATAGCAAACGGTGCCACGGCGTCCTCTGACTATCTGGATATCTCTGAAATCAAAGTCAAGAAGCCAAAGAAGAAGAAGTCGAAACAAACGAGACAAAAACAGCAGGATGAAGACGATATTTTCCCACTAGAAGCGGTTCCCGCAACAAACGACGACATGGATGTGGATAGCAAAGACGGCATCCGCAAGAAGCCCAAGACAGTTTCTGACTCATTTGTCGATGACGACGACCTGCAGGCCTCTCTGGCCGCCCAAAGACGAAATGCGCTCAAAAAGCGCAAGAAGAGCCGCCCAGAAGATCTTGCCAAGATGCTAAAGGAGCAGGAAAACGAGGAAGAAACGGCAGAGGATCAGCAAGAAGGCGGTCTTGTTATTGGAGCCGTCTCCGAGTTTGTATCGGCTCTGAGTATTCCAGAACCCGAGGTTCGCAAACCGAGACGAAGCCCATCACCAAAACGAGAGGCCAAGCAGGAAGACGACGAGGAGGATCATGTGATGGAAGACTTGGACGAAGCTCAGGTGCACGTAACCGAAGACTCGCACCCAGAACAGCCCGACCAAGCCGAAGAGGAGGAAAAGATGGTGGGCAGCGGCATGGGTGCTGCCCTCTCCTTACTGCGCGAGCGTGGTCTCGTCGAGGAGTCCAAGGGCGACGAAGAGTACCTCGCCTTCAAGCGCCGGCAGGATTTCCTCGCCAAGAAGAAGCAGCTCGAAGACGAGCTCGACGAGGAGACGCGGCGACAGCGCGAGCGGGACCGCGCGAGCGGCAAGCTGGACCGCATGTCAGTGCGGGAGCGCGAGGAATACGCGCGCCAGCAGAACCAGTGGCGTGATCAGCAGCAGTCGCGGCGCATGGCGGAGCTCTTTGAGGCCAACTACAAGCCCAAGGTCAAACTGACGTACCGCGACGAGTACGATCGCGACCTCGACACCAAGGACGCGTTCAAGCTTCTCAGTCACCACTTCCACGGCAAGGGCAGCGGCAACATGAAGACGCAGAAACTACTCAAGAAGATGGAGGACGAGAAGCGACGCGAGGCTCAGAGCATGTTTGACGCCAGCCAGAGTGCGGGCATGAGTCGTGCCACGGCGCAGCAGCTAAAGAAGCGCAAGGAGGCTGGTGTTCGACTAGGCTGAAAGCAAACCCCTATCAAGCAAATGGGAACGATACATGACAGGAAGAATAAAAAGAGGATGCGAGATGTTATTTTTTGGGAATTATATAAAAGGTGCCTGAATCCTTTGGATTGGCTTTTCTACACTTGTACTTTTAAAGCTGACGCTGTGGCCATGAGCTCTAGATACCCAATATCATTTAGGTCCGTCGTCACGATTTTCGCTTGATTACTCTCTTTGCATGCTGGTTGAAAAAAAAATTGATTTCAGGCTACTATTGTAGCCGTTCTAACTTACCTGATTCTAGATTCCCCGTCTTTGATTTACCATTTTCCTTACCTCTTCATTTGTTTGCGTTACATTCACAGGTCACGGCTTACTTCTTGGAGTCTTTTGACCGCGCGGCCGTGATATCCGCGAGGTCCTCGTTGATTGTCTCCATGAGCAGCTTCATCTCCCGGGACACGGCGCGCTCCGCTCGCTGCTCCTTGTCCACCTTGGAGCTTTGTTCCACCTGCACTGGTGCTGGCGGAGGCGTAGGCGGCGGCGTAACGATCGTAGCTCCGCCATCGTCCAGAACAAAGTGCACAGTAATATCGTTGGCCTGCTCCCACTTCAACAAGGACGTTTCATCGGCTGCGCAGACAATCTCGTCGCCTGATGTCAGCGGCGTCGGCGCCGGTGACACGACGATGTCTGGGACGTCATCGTTTGGCAAGACAAATCGTACAGCACGATCGTCACGCATCTTCTTCTGCATGGTTTCACCGGCAAGACGAATAGCCTTGGCGCCTGTTTCGCTCAGTGTCCCGTCCGGCATGAGCAGCGAATACTGTCTCTCGGGGACGGGATACGGAGGACCTCTCTGCGCCTTGCTCTTGGTCCTGTTGTTGTTATTGCTGCGATGAGTATCCGCTCTCTTACCCTTCTGCTCATGTTCCACCACATGGCGGCCCATAACGGCAGCCCGCAGGTGGCGCTGTCGCTCCTCCTGCGTCATGCCCTGCTGATGGTGCCGCGCTCTGGGATGCAGACCGGGGGGCTCGCCGGCCTGGCCTGCATCCGCAGCGTAGGATGCTGCAGACGGGGCCACCACTTCAACGGCATCCGCAAACGTGGGCTCGCCAGCGATGAGCGCCCGGAGGCTTCGCTGCCGCGCCTCTTGCTTCAAACGCTGCTGCTCCTGAAAGTTCTGATACCGGCGCTGCACGCCCGCCGCCCATTCCAATGTGCGCTCAGAAGGCTCCAGCGCAACGACGATGGACTCGCAGTCCGGGTCGTCATCGTCCGACTCCATGGCGTGGTACAGCAGATCCTCCTGCACCTTCTTCTGCTGCTTCTGCGCCTCCGCGACCCATGCATTCGTGCGCGCCGATGGCCGCCGCACGACTGTCGCGTCCGAGCCGCAATCCGATTCCACGTCGTACTGCTGCGGTTGACGGCTGGGTCGCTTAAGCACCGAGGTGACCTCTTGCTTCTTCTTCTGCTGCTGCTGCTGTCGTTGCTCTCTCTTCTTTGGCGCAGGTCGCGTGGATGCGGGCTCCGGCTTCCTCTTCCACAGACTGCTCACCCACGCCACCGCGCGGCCCACCGGCTTCGAGAGCTGCTCCTGCATCGACGGCGGCTGTTGGTGCTGTGCTGCCCGAGGCGGCCGCATGCTCTCCACCCACTCCGCCGTACGGTCCGCGACGAAGACGGGTGCGCCACCACCGCCCACGGTATCGTGGTCGCTCCCAATGCCCTCGTCGCTGCTGTCATCATCATCATCGCCTGGGAAGCGGAGGACGATGGGGCCATCACCCTCATCGCCGATGGCTATCCACTCGTCCTCGCTCTCAACGGTGAGTTCGTACACATACGGCCGCCCATCCCCACCGTCGTGCACCACATTGCTCTCAAAGATCCGGCTCTCGGCCTTTCTTACGCTGGCGGCGTTGTCGTCGTACCTGGCAGCGAGGGCTTCGAGTCTGCGCGCCGCGCCTGTTACATTGGCATTGGCGGCTTTTTGCAACCGCTCGCGTCGTCGGCTCTTCTGCCCTTCCGTCGCTGCCTCCAAATTAGGTGAGTTCGTCGGCGGCGCCGGCGGCGGCTGCTGCTGCTCGTCAAGCATCATCGCCCCGCGACGCGTCTTTTCGGTACTAGTCGTCGCATAGGCCCAGCGCGCGGCCGCAGCCTCGGGAGTCTCGTCCTCCTCCCGGCGGCGACGGGTCGGCGGGCGGCGGTGGCGGCTCGAGGATGTTGAAGCAGCCGCCGAGGAGCCGCTGGTGCCTTGAGCCCAACGCGCAACCATGGCCTCTGCACCTTGGTTGTGGTTGCTCGTATGAGCCGCCATGCGGTGCAGACGGAGTCTGGCGGCCTCATCTTCGTGCTTCATCTTGTGCGGCGGCGGTGGCTGGCGACGACGCTGTCGGCTCGTCTCCCCGCGGGAGGTGCTCGGTCGTCCCCTGTCCGTTGCGTTTCGCCGTCTGCTGCGGCTCTGGATGGCCTCGCGGACCTCTGGGGAAATCGGCGGGTGGTAGTCGCCGGCCTTCTTGTGCAGTTGGCGCTGGGTAAGGACTGACAGCATAGGGTTTCCGCTGTACAGAGAAGGTGGGTTGTGGTTGTCGACGTTGAGTGTCTGCTTGTTAGCCGCGTAAACCATCTTGAAGTTTTTTTTTTTTTGTAAGTTTCGTAACGTTTGTAACTGCGTATCTATTTTCCCTAGAGATTAAGAGTTTTTTACTTCTGTAAACTGTACCTGAAGCTTGTAAAGTTCGAGTATATTTTTGTTTTCAATAATGATGAAAAAAACGGATTTTTAGAACTGCAAACGGTTCAGCATTTAAATAGGCAACTGTCTTATGATGCAAGTCGCACTTATTCCATTGAAACTCGCGACTGTAGGCATTCCCTTGTCATTTCCTTTGTCGACGCGGTGCAGGTTTTGGCTGCACTGTACCTTTGTCCGGGACACTGGATGTCCGCTCAAAATACACTTGACGCACCAAGCACAGTGAAAGACATTCTTTGTAATTTACACACTTGGACGAAAGAATTATTCATTGGGTGCTGGTCGTGTATGTTAATGTAAATTATACGCACCATTTACGAGTGTTGAAGTTCTTTGAGGATGCATCAGAGACATGGATTCGATTGACAATTCGAAGTCTAGCGTGCAGTATATCGGACAAAGCAAGCAAGCTTTGCATTGTCTCGATCAACACACGTTAGGCCCGTCTGGTGGTGGCCTGTCTCCTCAATATGAACCATAGTTGGCGAAGTTGACGAGGACAGTGACTTGAGGGAATCAGGCTGTAATCAGGCCGTCTTTTACAATTAGTATGCAGTCATGCGGTCTCCATAACACTTGTTAAAATAAATCTCAAAAAGATCCGAGTATGGTCAGATATTTCTTCGCGCTCACTGTTCCCCTTGTGACTTTCCTAATCCGGTTTCATGAACACTTCTTGAGAGCGGGCAGCAGAAGCTCCTCATGTTCAAGACAATGCAATCACACATTATTCTGGCTGCTTGCAATGATTTATCCGAGTAGAATGGCATTGCGCAATTAATAAAAAAAAAGTGATATAATGTAGCTACATGAATATGGCCATCGGGATCATCCATAGCGTTTGTGGACCGATCGCAGTTTCTTGAACGTGAAATGTACGTTGACCAAGTGATGGCATTGAGAGATGATGGTTTCGCGAAGAAAAATTTTTCATTACTATTAAAACTTTGAACGGTGATTCGACAGCAAGTTATGTACTCTATTGTCCATTTGACAAAGGCAATGTGGAGGCTTTGTGCTCTTTTGGTTGAACCACTTCGACGGGGTGCTTGTTCAAGCTTTCATAGAGCTGCAGATAGCTGCCAATCAAAAAAGCCCAAGAACCCCTGCAATTTTCCAAAAAGAAGGAAAATACTGCGTTAGTGGTTTTCAAATGAAAAAAAGTGGAAAGGAAAAAAGTAGGAGGAAACTTAGGAGGAAACGTACCAAAATGTAGCCAAGGACGCCTGATACTGCGCGCCCGTATTCCCATACGCCATGCCCAAGGCACCGCAGAGCGTAAAGCCAAAGGCGCCAATGAGATTCCAAAAGGCAATGTGCCAGCCCAGCAGGCGCGGGGCGGGCCGCCACCATGCGTCCTGCGTCTCGAGCATGTACAGCGTGCCGCTGACGATGAAGCCGCAGCCGCCGACGACCTGGGGGATCCAGTAGGCGGCATTGAGGCGCCACTGCGGGTGGAGGTGGTTGAAGATGCCCGGGAGCGCGGTAAAGCCGGCGACGCCAAAGACGGTGGCGCCAAAGAGCTGGGCGGCGCCGGCGAGGAAGCCCAGCTCGTAGATGTAGTGCGTGCGCAGGTCGTGCCAGGACGGGTGCCACTTCCAATGGCGCTGCTGCTGTCCCGTCTCCGTGCTGCTGCCGCTGCCGCTGGTGGAAGGCAGGTCGAGGAGATGACGCTGGGGCTTTCCGACGAGATTGGACCTGTTTTGCTGGTGGTGACTGCATGTGTCCCTTTTGGCGACAAACTGTAATGAGGAGTGACCGGGGCTTGCCTCGCCTTGGACGAGTTCCTCGACGGCCCAGCCAAAGCAACCTGTGTCATTGGCATTGATGGCCTCGAGGATGAGCAAAAGGGAGCCGGTTTCAAAGAAGAGGATGGCACCGATAAAGGCGGTTATGCCACCGCCGTAGTAGACCTCTCCCGGGAACTCTGAGGATGGGCGCTCAAGTGGGAGCCAGGAGAAGAATCCCTAGGGTTTTTTGCATGTATTAGTGTCCATGTTGGTTTGAGAGCATACTCACTCCCGTTTTCGACCTGAAGGAATAAAGACATACATTGCAGACCCATACTACGCTACCAGCGGTGAAAATAAAGGCAACAAGCCAGGAGATATCCCAAACTGGAAAGCATGTAAACGTCTTGATTATGCCCTGGGGGACTTCTCTCGGATGTGATGACGGGCGCGGGGCATTGAGCAACGCGTTGGGGGAGGATTCGGTGAGCGGCTTCTGGACGCGTAGGGGATGGCGACCTTTGCGGTTATCACGGGATCGCCATAGGAAGTTGACGCCCTCGACACTGGGCCAATGCTTGATGGCCGTGGTGGAAGCGGCAGTATTTATCCCTTGGCCGGCATTGTTATTGTTACTACCGCCGCCTGCTTCAGCGCCATCGGTAGTCTGATGAGAGGATGGCGTGGAGGCGGGTAGTGAATGCTTAAACAAGCCTTGAGTGGGATTTAAGAATTGGAAGGGGCCATGCGCATGCTGGAGTGTTAAATTGTGGCTTCCTTGATGGGAGAATGGCGTCCGGGACAGGAACTGTTTATTGCGCGATGCCATCATGACGTACGCGGATTGTACCGAGCAGGTATGTCGAGAGCGGCAGCGTGGCGTTTTGCGCGCAGAGATAAATGGAAGGTTATGAATCGCAGGTGAAATTCTGAATGAATTGCATAGCAATTGATGTAATGGAAGCCAGCGTCGGCTGACTGTCTTTGTTTTGCTGTCAATGTGAGTGAGTGGTATTGGATCGTGGCGGATGCAAGCTTGGCGAAGCAGTAGCGCCGATTCTAGCTGGTTATGTCAGTTGGACCCTGGTCGACAGTGTGGCAGTAGAATGACGGAAAAGGCGTATCTTGCTATTTCAGATGGAATAATTTGCTCAAAATTATCGTAACTGGTAACTGCCGTAATAACATTTTTATATTTATTTAAAAGTGAAACTGCTGCTAGTCTTGGATTGGATTGGACGGCTGTGCGGGACAGATGGGACGATTACTACGTCCATGGCAGAAGATTGAAATTGCCACGATGTTGGGAGTAATTGGATTCGATTTGACTCTTTTTCAAGGCACAGAAGCAAGTTTTTCTCATTTGTTCTTTTTTAATCAAAAGAAAAGAATCCGAGCGATACTGATGCAAGGTATTGAGCAACTATTGATATTTTTGGAGGCCTACCCTAGACTTGGACAAGTCCATTGGCGACGGTGGTGTTTACTTGTGGTCAATCGTCTTCTAGTAGATGGCAACTTTCCGCCGGAAAGAAAAAACGGTTACTTGATCGGAGAATTTGTCGGCATGTAGGCTGAGGTTGATCGATCTGCATTAATTTAAGAGGTTGTGGATGGCGATGCGGTGACGCTTGAATCGACTAGTCAGGTAATCGGCGGATTCCTTGACTAGAGACTAGTTACGAGGAAGAAACAGTTTCTTCCAACTACCTAGTGAAAGCAGTTTACAAGGGTTGCTAGGGCATAATAAGCATGCTCTTGAGATGGATGTGGGCGGTAGGTATGGAGTCGGGCACGCCGAGCCTGTTATGAGAAGAATACCCAGTAATACAGGCTGCTGGAGCATCTGCGGATCGAGACTGGTCCAACGAGTCTTGGCAATTAACAAGGCTCACGGGGTAAAACACAGTGCTGGAGATGATTACATGTCATTTGCGCCTAGTAGGTAGGGAGTATCCAGACAAATGGTAAAGGTCGTTGGATGCAGCTTGCTGCAAGTTGAATGTTTATTTATAAAAAAAATAAAATAAAAAAAATGCGGAAGAATGCGCTAGGTTTTTAGTGCGTACCATGACTCTGTTTGTGAAGAAAAGCTGCATCAGACGTTGGATCATGACGGTAGGCTTCAAGCTTGAATGGAGCCTCCACTAAACCGGCGTCACCCATCCACTTGGTACCCACTACCAAATTGTACTGAGTCTGTGTAGTTACTGGCAGTGAGTTTGATCAAGTTGGTACCCCGTCGCCGCAGTATCAGTAGTTAGTGGGTAGGGAGGCTTATGTGCTGCAGTCCAATATGTGGAAATAGGAGGTGACGCCCCGGTTAAAAGCCGCTGGCAAAAGTACAGGTGACAGGGAGAGGAGCCACTGCCAGTTCTTCATAGCGGGCCGTTACGCAGTTTGCGCGCTGTAGAGTAGGGCAGCCCGCCTAGACTGCCATGTCTCAGCTACCAGTTTGCCGCTAATCAAGACAGCAACCCCGGGCATTGGGGCATTTGGGGGGCTCACTCCGGCCCCAAGTGCGCTGTCCGTGCCTCTGTGGCTGCAGCCATGATTACCTTAGTACTTAAGTTTGTAGTACATAATGGGTAGTGGGTAGTGGCCTGCCAAGCCTCCAAGACAAAGTCCACTTCCTCGTATGCGCCCAAGTCTTTATTTTGTATTATCAACTACTCTGTACCTAACTTTTAGTAGTTACTTGGTACGTACGTATTCGGCTGACCGAGCGACTGGCCATTCCATCCCATCCGCCATCCACCATCCGTCGTCCGCACCACCATCTTTTTCTCGACTTCCGCTCGCCAGGCATCACGCGCTGAACTCTGTGCGACGGCCCTTTGTACACCCACGAAACGCCGCATCGTCATCTCTCTATTGCTCGCTGCCATTCTTCAGCTATTGCTTGCCATGCCAGCCTGCCCATGTTTGGGCGAAAAAAGGAAGCTAAACTAAACATCGTCTCACCCGCCCTGCATCCCACCTACCCGTCCCAGGTAGCCACGACCGATAATCCTTCAGATCGACATCCCTGGCCGTTTTTGACAACTGCCAATCTCGACGATTGATTCATGACTTGTTTCTAAATATTCACCATCATTTTCTCCGACAGCCGAATCGTCAAAAAACCACCCCAACAGCCATTGCAACCCTGCTACCATTTATCCGCTCTTGCGCCGATCCGTCATCAAAAAAACATTGGACACCCCCATCATCGACCCGAATCCCCTCGCACTCCCTGTCCGCCAAATTCGAAATCAAATACAACCGACGACACTTGGCTGCCATAATGACAGACACCCCGGCGTAGAAAATTTCAACATTCAATTATGCGCCCGCGCCTGCGACCAGGCCTCGCCACCCCCCTGCTGCTGCTGCTGCTGCTGCCTCTGCTTTAGCCCATCATGAGGGTCGCAATTCGAGAGCAGCTCGCCCTCCTCGTCATCGTCGCCGTCTTCTTCTGCCTCATTGTCGTCTCCATCCCCACTTGGAATTTCGTCTACAACTTCGTCGTCGGCGTCGAGACCTCGGGCCTCGCTCTCACGGCCTCCCTCAAGGCCAGTCGCATCAGCTCCGAAATCAACCTGCTCTACATCATCTGCCAGTCCGTCGCCAGTCGCATTCTTCTCCAGAATGCCTTCATCAACTTCTACAATGGCAATGCCACCGATCCCTTCTCCGACGCCCGCACCGACATCACCCTCGCCATGACCAACAGCCGCGTCTCCGGCTTGCTCCAGGCTAGACTCTACTCTAGAAACATCACCGGCGCTGCCGACAAGGGCCTCCTCAACGTCACCGCCGCCGGCCTCGGCAACCAGCAGGTCAATATTGCCCTTCCATATCTTACCCCAGACGGCCGTCGCGCAAACCTCAGTGATACCCTCTATGGCTATCCTCCATCGCTATACCCCAACATAACCTACGAGTATCTCGGCCACCCGAGCCTCTACGACCCAACCACCCCCGCCTACGTCGCAAACGCCTTTCCCGGTGTCAGAATCAGCGACAATGGCGGCCTCTTCCTGGGTCCCCTCATCGTCAACGAGACATATGCCCTCATGTCACTCACCATTCCTATCCGCTCCAATTATGTCACCGACTTCATCATTGGCTACATGACCCTCGTCGTTTCCGCCACCTCTCTGCTCTCCGTCCAGACCTCCCGCGAAGGCCTGGGCAAGACGGGCATGGTTCTCATTGTCGGACCTGCCCACCCTTCAAATCAGTTTATCGGAGCCACCACGCCCTCCAACGGAACCATGTCTCCCCAAAGGCAGGCCCTTGGCGATGTCGAGGCCCATTTCGTTCTCCCTCCCGTCACGCCAGATGGCGAACAAGACAGACATGGGAACCGTGATTTCCATGGCGGTGATTATGATGCTCGATTCCAGCTCGACCAGTACCCGGCTGTCCTCAATGTCTATTACAACAACATCACCCAGGTCAACAATGCCTCCGCCACTCTCTCCACCAAAAATGAAGAAGGCATCAACGTTGCCGTTGGCATTGCTCGACCCCAGTCCTCCCTCGTCAGCTGGGCCGTCGTTGTTGAAAAGGATCGATCCGAGGCATATCAACCCATTTCCACACTCCGCAAGATTCTCCTTGCCTGCGCGTTTGGCACCGCCGGTCTTGTTTTGCTTCTCGTCTTCCCCTGTGCGCATTTGAGTGTAAAACCCATTCGTCGTCTCAAAGAAGCCACGGAAAAATCAGTCTGCCCTCCTGGCTACGAGGACGACTTTACCGAACTCAGTGACGGTGATCAGCCAAGCTCAGGAGCCACCCGCACCACCGGCTCCCGAAGAGGCCGTTTTCTTGCCCCTCTGCGCCGCAGATTCCGAAAGAAGAGGCGCCCATTGACCCTGGCCGAAATTGACGCCCACCGCCGAACCTTTAGGATCCCTGGTCGTGTTGAATCAGGAAAACACGTCATTACCGATGAGTTGACAGAACTCACCCAGACCTATAACAGCATGACGGAAGAACTCCTCAAGCAATACACCCTTTTAGACGACAAGGTCGCCGAGCGAACACGAGAGCTCGAGATTAGCAAAAAGGCCGCCGAGGCTGCCAATGAAAGCAAGACACTCTTTATTGCCAACATTTCTCACGAGCTCAAGACCCCTCTAAACGGCATCATGGGCATATGCGCCGTCTGTATGGAAGACGACGACCTCATGCGTGTAAGGCAGTCGCTCAAGACTGTGTACCGGTCAGGTAAGATCTTGAACGCAAAGCCATTAATTGCATCGCCTTACTAACATGTACATGGCAGGTGACCTCTTGTTAAATCTGCTCGAAGATTTGCTCAGCTTCTCCAAAAACCAGATTAGCCACCAGGTCTGCCTTGAACGCCGCGAGTTCCGTTTAAGCGAGATCAAGTCACAGATTGTCGCCATCTTTGACAAGCAAGTCCGCGAAAATAGAGTCGATTTTTCCGTCGACTTTATGCACTTTACCAACTTTGGAACGCCAGAGATGCCGCGCCGCAGTCTGGATGGACACCTACCCGCTCTAGGACCCCCTGGCATGGGCCGCCTCAAGGATGTCTACGTGTACGGTGACATGCACCGTATTCTGCAGGTCATCATAAACTTGGTCGGCAACAGTGTGAAATTTACACCGGCTGGTGGCAGGGTGCAGCTTCGCATACGCTGCTTGGGAGAAACAGAACAAGATCACAGCGACAATGCTAGTAGAATGTCGTCGTCCCTGTCTCGCTCCCCCTCTGTGGCCGCTGGCGGCCTCACCCGCATACGGGGCAACTCGAGCTCCATTCACTCCAATAGCTCGGCTATAGTCGCAGCCGTCAAGGACGGCACGGCGCTTGAGATTAACCCGATGGAGCCGAAAACCGCCCTTCACATCGCCGCACGGGAACGGTCCGTCTCGCCACCACCAGCGAATCTCAAGTCCTTCATGTTTGAATTCGAAGTGGAAGACTCAGGCCATGGCATCCCAGAACATATGCAGGCCAAAATCTTTGAACCCTTTGTGCAGGGCGATTCTGGTCTTAATAAGAAGTTTGGCGGCACCGGACTGGGTCTCAGCATCTGCGCGCAGCTTGTCAAGCTCATGGGCGGCTCCATTACCCTCAAGAGCTCCGTCGACAAGGGATCCATTTTCACCATGCACATCCCGCTTGACTATGTGAAAGACCGCACGCCGAGCACGGCGTCTAGTAGTATTAGATCCCGTGCCGGCAGTCTGGCCTCTAACCCTGACGAGACGCAGCGTACATCCCTCACGAGCACGGCGACGGCCAATGGCACCACCATTGGCTCGAGCGACCAGAAACATGGCGGTGGAGGCATCAACGGCGGTAGCAACAGCAACAGCAGCGGCAATCCCAACCATCATATCCTCGAGAACAAGCCACGCCTTGTCGGACTCAGCGCCCCATTCTTTACCTCGAGCGCATCTCCACACAGCGAGACGGACAAGAGCTATAGCTCGCGTCAAACGAACGGCGCGAGCAGCAAACTCAAGGTGCTTGTGGCCGACGACAATACGACAAACATTGAGGTCGTCAGCCGCATGCTCAAGCTCGAAGACGTTTACGATGTGACGGTCGCCAAAGACGGGCAGGAGGCGTACGAGTTGGTCAAGGCCAGCATGACCCAACACAAACAGCAGCAGTTTGACGTCATCTTTATGGATGTGCAGATGCCCAATGTCAACGGTCTAGAATCTACGCGGCTCATTCGCAAAATGGGCTACGAGGCGCCCATTGTTGCCCTCACGGCGTTTTCAGAGGAGAGCAACGTACAAGAGTGCATTGCGTCGGGCATGAATGAGTTTCTGAGCAAGCCTATCCGACGACCGGCGCTGAAAAAGGTGCTCACCAAAATTTTCACCATTGAGGAGGAGGACGTGACTGCCTCGGCGTCGCAGAGCCAAACCTCGCTTCCAGGGCCGCCGACGCCCACGCATGATGGCACGCCGCCGCCAACACCGCCCACGACGGGTGGTGACGAGGAAAACACCAAGAGCGAGCTACGGGTACTTGATGAACCCACGCCAAGGCTCCTTGATGAAAAGACCAACGGAGTGTAATAACATATGCAATGTTATGTTGTTTTTCGTGTTGCAAAGAGAAGAATGGGACAGTCTCATTCTTTTCATTCTCCCACACTCTTTTTGATTATTTGTATATTTTACAGCAATTACATGCACGGCAAATTTTTTTTTTTTTTGGTTATTGGAATTCATGGGAAAAAGGATTATCGCAAAGCGATGGGCGTTTTTTTGCTTTTGGCTTCAAGTTTCAAGAAGACTTGAATGAAGACACACACACACACACAGAGCTGTCTTTTTGGACATTTGCTCCTTTTCATACATGTATATATCTAGTGCGTTTTGGAGTATCCCGGGAAAACTCTTTCTTTTTAGACACAATTATAATGCTATCATTCTTTTTTTCACTTTTTTTCTTGATACTTTCCTACTGTGGACAAGAACGGAAAGTTGTAAATGAGTGTTGAAAAATGTTTATGTATCCTGTCTTATATATAGCTATGTATTATCGTATATTTTGTAAATATTTGCAAAGCAGTCAACAAAAGAGAAAAAAAAAAGACAATCATGTCGGCGTCTAAGAAAGGAGAAAAATCTAATCTCTCACTGTAGTGTTCTGTTCATTACCAAAGTCCAAAAGGCAAAATAAAAGAGGCAGCAAAAAGGCAGAGAAATGAAAAACACCATCCAAGGTACCATTCGCTCAATAACACGCCAAACAACCAAATAAAAAAACAAGCACCAGAACTGTCATAAACAAAACAGTCTGGCTTCACGCTACACGTCCGGAAGGACAAAAGAAGCAAAGACACCTGCGTCAACTTAAAACCTCACCTTGGCACCAATCCCATGTCCCTCATACTCAATCTTCTCGACCCAATTTCCCACCCTCACTGTAACGTTGGCGCGTGCATCCAGCTTCAACGAGCCCCCCAGCGCCTCGCGCATCTTGTCGTACCCGACACTGTCTGTCGACCACTGCACGCCCAGCTTCGGCGTCTCCGAGAGGCCCGGCGGCACGGCAAATTCCTGATTGTGCTCAATCGTCGCAATCGGCTCCGTGTGATTGTACAGGGCCGTGGCGTTGATGTATTCAATGTACACGCTGTTACGATGCAAAGGCGAAGCAAGGATAAACGTCGCCGACGAGCTAAAGACGTGAAAAATGGCATCGCGGATGAACCCTCCAAGAGTATCTTTGCCGCTGTTGTCGCCGTCGTCGTCGCCGGGGGGTAGCTCGAGGCGAGGCGTGGGAAACGTTAGGTTGATGCGAGAGAGTGCTTCGCCGAGGCTTGGCAGCGAAGGAATGGTACCGCGATGGGTGCGGACCGTGATGCTGGTATTCTTCCCGGAGAGGTAGTCTGATATAAGCCTGGTGCCGACGCTTCGGCCCTTTTCCCCGCCAAAGCCCGTTGGATCCCATGTCGTATTCACAGTCACATCCGTGACATTTCCTAGCCCAACTAACAAATCTTGAACAATGACTTCCGCTAGAATGCTATCATTGGCAACGATATGCAGATTGATAAAGGGTACAGACGCTTTATATGGCGTCGGATTGGTAAAATTTACTGCGCATTCCACGCGCACAGAGGTTGACGTCGTGTTGCGGATCCAGATGTCCCCAACGTGTGGTTTAATGTCACTGAAGAGATCCCCTGGGAGCCCTGCTCAGGCCGTCAGCGTCCGTTCTCTTTCGCAAGGGGGACGAGACCAAAGAAAAAGACGCCACGACCCCGACTCCGGTGACGCGGGTGCAAAGGAGGGGTGGGACAAAGGAGCAAACCGCGTAGAGCGCGGGTTACCAGTTGGATGACGGACCGTTGACTGGAACTTTGCCCTGAGCAGGGACTTGCTTGATCACCAAGGAACCGAGGACGGTGTTGACCTTGACGTCTAGTACGGCGCGGGCATCAAGAATGATGTCATCGCTACCAAATAAAAACTCGCTCACGAGGGAGGAAAATACATTTTCGTCGGTAATATCGATGGGTGCGTTGTCAACGCGCGAGGAAATTTTCATCAAAATTTCTTCCGTGTCAGAGTCGACTCGTTGCGACTTGGCCTTTTGCCACTTGCGCAGGTTCAGCTCGCCGAATTTCTTGTCCTTGTAAAAGAGGTTGCCTTGTGATCGAATGCTGTCAACCGCCAGATCGACATCCACACCTTCTGGCAAGGCAGCAAACGCAATGACAGTGCCGGACACCCGTGGTCTGCCCTCGGGTTCAAACGGGCTGGGCAAAGAAAAGTCGGCATCAGAGAGCGAAAAGTTGCGGAGCAAGTTATCGAAGGAGCTTCCAGGAAATTCGACAGGGACGGTAATGCTCTCGAGCAGCTCTCCAAGCCAATCGGGAAGCTCGGAATCGCTTGGCTGTTTGCCTCGCACAAAGATTTGGGCATCGTCGCCTCCAAGGTAATGTTTGATGAACTCGTCGAGTGGAGATAGTTCAGACGTAGGACAAGCTTGTGTCAGTTTCTGGGGTAGCTTGCTGACCAAGCCTTGTGCCTCGGCGATGATGTCAGTCTTTGGCTTCACCTCGATAACACTGGATACACCAGAAGCAACTGCAATTTTCGGCTCGTCTGGTGTGCATCCTGATATCAAGACCTCAAAGCCAACGCGGGGCACTGTTAAGGAAATGGGGTAGTCGTTTTGCACGGATACTGAGACATTGGCGCCAATGCCCTGGCCGCCCTGGTGGTCAAGGGGGACTTGGTGGAAGTTGAGCCGCTCAATGCTATATTCGGGGATCGAGGGTGCATCCTTGGCTGCAAAACAGTCAGCAAATGAGCAAAGTTAAATGAGATGCAAAAATTGTGAGACGTGTCTTGGAAAAAAAAATAGGATACATTTTGGTGAGACAAGAGTGGGTATCTAGCTAATTGACTTTTCGCCAAAGTACAGGGAGGAAAAGGTGTTGTAGAGAGATTGACCTTCTAAAACCAGGGATTCCACCACATCATGTGTTCCGAGGGGGATGAATCCAGACTTGAGCTGGAGAGCAGTGGCAGTTTTGACCTCGAGCTCGCTAATCTTGCCGGTGAGCCAGTCGTTGACAATCTTCTTGATGCTGGCATTATCACCAAGACTCAAATCGGCGACTACATCGATAAGTGTGATTTGGCCATCGACCAAGTTGAGGGTCAGAGGGGGGACAGTGGCTGAGCCAACCATGGCATTGTCGTAGTTTGGCACAAAGAGCTTGACATGGGTCTGCTCAGCGCCGACGGTTCTCATGATGCTCATGGCGATTCGGCCGATTCTGCGCGCTGTAGGATCCTCGACACGGGTTGCGTCCATGCGGAAGTTGCCCTGGACTCTCGCTTTGATGCCCGTGAGGCTGATGGAGTCGAGAGAAAGCGCAGTCGGTTCCAAGACGACAGCCTTTTCAATATATGTTTGGACTGCCGGTGGGAGTAGAAAGCCAAGAACAATGACAGTGATGACGACTATGCCTAGCAGCAGCATAGCAACCAGGGATGGCCATCGTCGTTTACTTTTCGTTGGCTTGGCAGGCGCTTGTGATGAGGACGAGGGAGCCTCACTGGCGGCATCGTCGGCAGGAGCCTGGGAGCCATAGGACGGCCCAGCGCCGTTGGAATCGCCGGCGAGGAGAGGCTCCGACTCGGCGGCGATGTCCTCGTGGCGGGTTTTCGATGTGACTTTAGGCGCCATGGCGGCGGTCGCGCTGGACGCGATTGACTGTGGATAGTGTGATGACGACAAGGGCGGGGTTCGGTATTGAGCGTCGATGACCGACGGTTTGCTCAGAGGATTATCTGCTAATGAATGCTGATGCGATATATGTACCTGCGCTAGATTGCGGGATGGAAACGCATATCCAATGCGAGGAAGATGGTACAGGGCGTATGATTGGTGATGAGATGTGGAAGAGGCAGAGCGTACCAAGCCGTCGTCGGGTGATGATGAAACCGGCACATGGGACAGAGGCATGGAGAAAAGTGGGGTGACCCGGTTTGGTTGAGGCAACTATCGATCGATGACAGTCTATTAGTACTAATGTCTTCTTCCTATTGGCGTCCCTGTGCTGCCGATAACGGTGCTACAGCTGACCACGCTTCATTGTACACACACACCAATTCAGCATCAGCCGGGTAGATCCTTGCCTTGCACATGGACATGCTCAAGGGCAGCCTGGCCGCTAACGTGAGCCAATGACGGGTGGTTGAATGCTGTAACTTCCGCACTGTGCAACCACACTGACTGGTAGGCAGGCAACAGGCTAAGAAAAGCAGCTGCATGGCGCTTTGTGGCTGCATATACCACACCACACCTGAAATGTCTTATTTTACAAACTTTGTTCCTTCATCAACAGTCGAAAACATATCATCAAGAATCACAAAAAAAAATCCAAAAAGTAAAAACATACAACAGCCGGTGTNNTATCTATGGTCGTATGTATCAGAGTCATAGCTATGATGATTTATATCCTTTAATTTTGTAGCTACCCACGCTTGTGGTTCAATACCAAGACACATCCAAGTTTCTACTCTTCGCCCCAATATTCAAATCACGTAGTCGCTCATTATAGGATCTTTCGATCTGCCCATTTCGGCCATGTCAAATAGTCCTATACTTCACGGGCTCTAGTGTTACTGGCGTGGGGAAGGACCACTTACCAGGGGGGACCGTTGTTATCTGCTCTGTGATAGAATTACGCTAGATATTCAGCTAACTATTCTTAGTATAACTACATGCTAAATTTATAGCTTAAATGAGAGATACCTGTACAGAACCTGAAATACTTGTTTTCTTAAGATGATTTAATAGTATACAGTAATATTTGGTTTCTAGCCTTCTGTGGGGAATTTGTCTAACTCAACGGCAACACAGGCGTGACAAACCCGGATATGACTAGTGAACCGACAAACCTCCTAGCTGCTGACAAATATTATCTGTAATGCCGCCTGTTACGCAACCAGCGATACCGAGAGTGTGGCGAATTAAGGGAAGCTCGAGGGCATCACAGCTGGGGAGAGTCGCAAACAAAGCAAAGGGAGGAGCCTGATATTCATCAATGAGTAGATAAAAGCAGTCAGATGTAACGGTCCCAGTGCCTGAGCAGGCCAGTGGTTGGGTTTGCCTGCAAGCCAAAAGAGCCGGTATTCTCTCTTGTGGAGCCTCGGACTAGCCCGCGCTTACTATTCTTGCCAAAGTTATGTCCTGAACCGGGAGTTTGGGTGGCACTCCATGTTCCCTATATAACAGCTCTCCCTGCCCCGTCTTCATTAACTGGCCGCGGGATAATAGGACTCCTAGAAAATAGGACTCCTAGAAGTGGAGAAGTAGATCATCTCGTCCGCCCTGTCACTTGCATCACATTGCATCACATTGCATCGCTTATACAAAACTGTCTTGTACTCAAGAATCCTGTTCCAATCCACCGCATAAGCCTACGCGTACAATGGCCAATGCTCACTTGCCCAATTCTCATCCCAGCGTTACCCCAGACTGGAGACCCTTGGCCTTTGATAGGACGCCGTTTATCGATAGCATCCAAACAAAAAGGGTGACGGGACACAAGGACACACGCTATGAGGGATTCGCACCGCCAGACTGGTGCGGCAGTGTTGGTCGGACAAAAGCTGTGCATGGTGGCTTCTGTGCGGCTACCATGGTGGCCACGGCACAGAGCTATGCCAAGGAGATGAGCGACGAGATGGGTACACTCGATCCTTTGCATATCCACATCGACTACCTATCCCCTGTGCCCCAGGGCTTGTTCCATGTGACACTCAGGAAGCTACATTCGGGAAAGAGCTCCATGACAGTTCAAACCGAAATTGTAGCACCAGGTACCGACGGTCCTGCTTATTGCCTAGCGCTCATACGATTGGGAAAGCTAGAAATGCCGCCAGGCGGTAGGAGCATCCAGCCTGCGATTGAACCGTTGCCAAATCGCGAGAGAGATTGCGCACGAAGCAGCAATGGAGCGTATTACTACGCCAGCCCTCCGACGTCGTCAATCAGAGCCTACACTCCTAGCGACGGCGAGTCTTCCCTTTGGAGCCCAACATTCGGTGGCCAATCTTCAAGATATCAATGGGCAAAGCTGGACGACAATCGGCTCTTTCAGATAGAGCACATATTATTGCTAGTGGACCTGGTAATCCCCCTTTGCTACCTAGTAAGCCTATTGATCCGCTAATTAAGTTGCGCTAGGTTCCTGCTATTCCGTTTAATTATGAAGCCAAAAATCTAGGGGAAGCTATGCTCAAATTCAAGATTCCAACAATGTCCCTGACGGTTAATTTTTACGAAAAGATTAAAAATGTTGAGTGGCTATTAACGGTGGCGCGGATGCAGAGACTACATAATGGGCGGTGTGACATGGATGTGCAGGTCATCAACGACGAAGGAAACATTGTTGCGACATCAACACAAGTGGTGGCTATGATTCCACGAATGGAGAAACCAAGAAAGCTTAAAGCGGGTCTATAATAGTTACAGTCGAATTTGACTTGGCTAAGGCGTTGTCAGGACACCGATGAAGGTATCACCGGAGCCTGACGATATAAGGCACGTGATGAAGGACCGGGTATATAGATCCGAGCTGGCTTCGACCTCGCTGGGAGAAGCCAGCGATAATTCCTTCAGCTACATAGGACCTACCTGCACATATCGTGAATACAAGCACTCCTTTCTTAAAGTCCTCACAGGCGTACATAATCCTGCCTTATATTCTCCCAGGCTGCTGAGAACTAAATAGAGTGAGCTGAGCCTGGACTATGTTGCTTAGTTAGTCTACCGAATCTATAGACAAAGCAAGACATGTTCGATGTTGAATCTTGCCTGTCTTGTAGCCTAATACATGGTGCATTCCATAGGCAGTGAGAGCACCGTAGGCGGGTTCAAACGGACCGACCACTATGGCGAATCTGTGGCCGCATGTACGCGAGATGTACTACCACTGTAGCAATTCCTACTCTTAGTAGAATGCTGCGACTAAGTGCAGGAAAGGTTATCTCTCCGGCGACAATGGAAGGGGAATTTGAACTGGCACTAGGGCCTATTTCTTGGAGAGTGGTGCGGCCGTTCCAGCACAACAATGCTGCTGCCATCCTACTTCAATTCTACCACGTGTGAATCCTACGAAATCTATGCCACCATGGACAGACCAAATTCGGAAACTTGCTGAGGCTTCTTCTCCAAATGGTACAGCGAGGCATAAAAAGAACGCAAATGCAACAATGCAAGCGCCACAGGTGAGGATTATACTACGCTCGTGCAGACTTCAGAGCCCGATTTCAGATTTGCAGGCTGTCAAAATACTTCTTTAGAATAAGTGTATTAGCTCTTTATTAATTTCTTTAATATTTACATTATTAGTTATATAAGTATGTAAGGACGAGGGTGCTAGGTAACCACTCGGCCACATAGACATAAAAAGATCAAGTAATAACCAGCCGTGGCCAGTCATCCCTTGCATCCAGTATATACCTTCTAGGTCCTTGACAAGTAACTAGATGTCATAACTACGTAAAATTCCCTTAGGGCTAGTCACTTCTCTAATAGCTAGTTGCTGGTAATCCATGGCTGATACTAACTGCTTACATATTTAAACATCTTTATAAGAATATAACTAATAGTCTAAGCTAAGTATATAAATACTCTAACTAGGCAACTAGTATAAGCATTATAAAGCTAAGGAAAGAAGGAAAAGTTGAAAAGGAGAGCTTACGAGTGAAGCTGTTAAGCTCGTCGCTTCTTATCTCGCTTAGTAGTAAGCCTCGGGCTTATGACAAGAGTGCCAACGGAGCCTTATTCTATGCCGCCGGCAGTCTGCATTGTGACATATATAACACCGCCTCAAACAGGACAATTACCGAGGGAGAACTCGCCACTAGAAAATCAGTTTTGAGCTGGTTGAAAGAAATGTTGGTTCTTACTTTATTTGCAGAGGTAGGAGTAACAAACATATTCCTCATAGAAAGAAGAGAAAGCGATTCCGACGCCACAACGATTTGGCTGCTTGCCGCCATTTGGGTAGCACTCTGCGACGACAGACCCATCACCTCCATTAATGTAGCCGACATAGGTTGCGCCATTTGTGGCTCCCTTTTTGTAGAAGTTGAGACCTTTAGCACCGCAGATGTTGCCTTCAAAGCCCATGAAGTCCGTGTTTATTTGACCTGAAGTCAGTTTGCCAAATTGACCGTACCACTTGCAAGCGTACTTGTTCGAGGGAAGAATTGCCTGGCCAAAGTTCAATCCTCCTCCAGATACAATATGAAAGCCGGCAAGAGCCGGGTGGGCAATGGCAACAGCCGTGGCGATGGTGCTAAGCTTCATGTTGATGGCGACCTTGTAAAAGGAATAATGATATGCTCAGTAGAAATTCGCTTTATTGACGGAGAGTATCTGTGAAGGTAAGTTCTCTAGGAGGAAGGAGATGAAGCAGTTTATATAGCTAGAACCAAACATACCTAAAGCATCGTATAAGTGCAACATGTCCACAATGGTTATATTTGAACTTGTGATACGAGAAGCCTTTTTTCAACTGCTGACGAAGCTCAAAGTACAGAGCGACCACCCTCCAAGTACCTACTCATCTCTAACATGTTGGTGGCTTAAGCTTTGAACCAAGAAAGCACTTAACATATCCACCTTCCAAAATATCGTTAGTTGATGGGTCTGTGTTGGAAATGCTACCAAATCCGGTTGTTTCTTTCTCGGACCCGCCTTTGCAGTAGCCACACATCCCCCGCTCCGGCCGGGGATGAAAGGGGCCGCAGGAAGTCGCAGGAAGCCGCAATTTCGGTATTTCGAGCAGTGCCTATGCTTCCGAATCTGGAATATAACTATAAATTTAGCTATATAGATAAGAAACTGAACCCTGTCATGGTTAAAATAATTCGCTAGTCACGGGATGGTGGTCATTCGCCGGTGAGAGCATGTGTTGAGAATAGGGTTTACAAACGTGATAAGCAAGAGGCCATGCTAGGCGGCTTGAAAATGTGATAACCGCACCGCACATACTAACTCGCATGTAAAATTGACGGTCTAGATACGAAAATCACCCCTGAAATGCTTAAGGCAATACCCTCGTGACGAAATTGGTGGTCATTTCCCGGCGGCAATATTTACTTGCTCCGTTGCACCCTCATCATGAATATCTAGCTACAAGCCTATAGCCTGTGCCTGCTACAAAGATTTTCATAATTAACTTTCACCCCTTTATGAAAAATCTTTTCATATTACTGATAAGGATAGGATTGAAGTGGAATACAGGCCAGTATTTTGAAAAAATATCGAAGAAAGATCCTAAGGCGCCAACATAAGCGTGCTACCATTGTATAAGTTTATGACTAGAAAGACGAACTTAAGTTTATCGTGAACCTGGTCAATGCGAGGCGTAAAGAGATTTCTTCATACAGTGCTCAGTTTTGATTTGGGACGGCCGAACCGCACACCAATGGCTGCATGTCCAATTGCTGAACCGATTTGGTTAACAATGGTGCTGCACCCAGATTTTTTATGAAGTTAAGCTACTATGGGGCATTCAATTTTAATCGTGGATGCTTGAATATGACCCCTGGGAATATCCTAGAAGTCTTCTCACACATGCACTTTGTTTTTGGTCAGGTCACCCATGATTTCGCCATTGACATATCAACAGTGCAGTCTCAATTCAACATGTTCAAACAAATGCGAGGCTTCAAAATTTTCCCTTTGGCGGTTGGTACTTCTCCACGGGCCATGGCACATTCCAGCGTTTCCGCGATGCCATTCGGCCACAGAATCGAATCACATTTGTGAATAACCTACTCAGCTTCATGAACGAGGTACGGACCCGATGTTTCATATTTTTGCAACCATTTATATAAAATTTACTAGCACAATATCGAAGGATTCGATCTTGATTGGGAATATCCGGGTGTAAGTTCTTTTCAAGGTGAAGAAATGGGCCAAATTTGGCTTCACGCTATAAAAGATTCCGATATAGGAAAATTTCCCTCGCCCTTCCAAGAAGGGATGGGCTGATTCAGAAGATTACGAAGGGCTGCAATTAGACACAGGACTGGTTTCCGGACAACAATTCTACGTTTGTACATGTCACCGGAGATATGTAGCTATTTCAAGACTTGCGAGCTCATCTGCGCCGCTTCGTATATTCTATCTAGCTTTAAAATCACGAGAAAATAAATAACACGGTGATGGCGGCTCACTACAATCTGAATAGGCAGCATGCTTCATTGCTTGGGCTCGTTGAATAATACTCTGTGGCGTTTTCCTGCTTTGCTTATACGGCAAGCTTGACAAATTCCAGCGCTTCCTTTGCCGGATCCTGCGCGTACGCCGTGCCCGAGGCACCAAAATTCGTGCCCGAGGCAACGATGGCCAGGGCTTCCTGAAAGTCCTGGCGGGGTTCACAAACGCAATGCACCTGAGATCTGAGCAAAGTCGGAAGCAGATGCGAGGCAGCACAGTCGGCAGCCATTCCTTGGCCGCAATGACCCAGGGATGCGACTCTACAATGTGGTGGCGGTCAAAGTCGGGGAAGTAAGTGTAAGAGCAGCGAGGAGAAAAAACGTCTTCCAGTTTAGCATCATTCGGATGCGCAGTGGTAGATGCCGATTTCCATACGGCGGCGAGCAAAACATACTGAAACTTGGCTAGCCAGTCGTCAACGACGCTGCGTAGGTTGTCATTAGCAAGAAAAAAGTTCCATTCTGGAGACATGGTATATTCTGTCAAGCGCCTGCATGGAGAACTCAACCTCCAAAACTCGTAGTACTGTTGTATCCCCTCGCTGTCTTCGACATCAACCATCTGGCAGAGATCCTCGCCGAGTCTGCCAAAGAGGCCAGAGTCTGCGGCCTGGTCTCGCGTAGCATGAAGGACAATCGTTTCGACGGCACAAGGAAACGCTTGGCAACGTCCCCCAGTGGCAAACTCGTTTAAAAAGGCAATCTGCGGCGCAAGGAAATTGGACTGCCATTGGTTGAGCTCTAGCGAGCTTTCGAAGCCAAATGGATACAGATCAAGGTGATAAAAAGCGAGCGGCATATTCACGCGGTCGGCCCAGTCAAAAGCCGCCGCGAGTCGACGCGATCTGGACCTGTTGTGTTCGTAATGTACTTCAAGAGCCGAGTACCAGATTTGCCAATTAATTTTACCGTGATAGAACAGCATCCTGTCGACGCGCGGCTGAAGCCACGTTGGCAACTTCCCCGATGTTTCAGTAGAGCCATGGCGAAGGGCAACCTCGTAGGCCTCTCGGCATACCCGCATGATAATGGGCGGTATTCTGTTGGACTTCACATCGAGAATTTTTCGGCATTTGTACATATTATCCATAATGTCTCCAGGACGGTCCTGGTTTTCGTTGCGTACCATGCCATCCAGAAAGTCAAAGTCGACGATGTGGCGTGGCAGGCAGAAATACCAGATAAGATGCCGAATTTCAGCAGGCAAAAGGGGAAATCTATGAAATCTTCGTCGTATTTTGTACTGAATAGCCGGCATGATTGCGTTCTGCTGTCTGGTTTTGATGGATAGTCAGGGGTATGAAGGATTAAGAGGAGGGACAGCTGCATTATTCCCCGCGTACGCTTATTAGTTTGCCCATGTAACGTTGATAGCCCAGCCTCGCAGCCACCATTGCCCCTTTCCAAGACTCCGCTTGCAACTCTACGCATGGTTCATTTCATAATCAGTCATAATCCCGATATGAGGGCACCTTTTGATATACATGGGACTACATGTGTTAGCGAAGAGCGCTTCAGATTTCAAGTCCACTATGCTAGACCAAGTGAGCGAGGACATTGTAACAGCGGCAGCTGCAAAGCGGAATCGCTTGAATTAATTATGTCACAATCTCTAAATATTTGAGGATGGCGATTTTTGAGAAGTCGCGTATCATACAAGGCGCCGACAGCGCTTGAGCGCCGCTCAGCACCTTATTCTGTCCGACGCGCATGATTTAATCTCAGACATTTCGACAATGCATCGCCATCAACAACCCACCACATGTCAAAAAGTGGCAGCCTACCACATAAGACGAGGCCTATATAACTTGATAGTTAGCTGGTAAATTGTGATTCAGGTTAAAATTTAGAATATTGACAATCGATTTTCGGCCACATTAAATTTCAGCAGCTATGCTTCGCTTCGAATTTGAACTCTTCGACGTAAAACGGCCAAGAGTACGGATAAAAGCAAGTGCTGGTCTCCATACATGGCGATGATCCCGCGGGAATGTCGTCAGCTGCCCCTTGTCATGAACCGCCTCAACGTCAGCCCCTAGACTAATTAACCATTTTACCACTTGGACCTTTTGCTGCTGGACGGCGAGGTGTAGCGGGCTATTGCCAAAACCATCTTGCGCGTCAACGTCTACACCATACTGCTCAATAAGTAGCGTAATAATATCTAGGTTCTCCTCTTGCACGGCCTTATGGAGAATCCAGACATGGTCTTCGCCCGCGTGGCCGTGCTCGAGCAAAAGTCGCACATGGCCGTGTCCCGAAACGCAAAGGCCCGCGTTAGGATGCAGGCCGCCTTTGCCTTTTTGTGCACAGCGTCAATCCTATCCGATCGCACGAGCACTTTGAATACGTCGTCAAACTTGTGGGTGGCGGCGAGCATATAGGGCGACTCGCCATTGTCCTCCGTTAGATTGGGATTAATCTCTGGTCGCTGCAGGAGCAGCTCCGCCACGTCGGCGGTGCCCCATGCGCAGCACGAGGCAAATGCCCTACGACCGGTAATTGTGTTTCGTCGGTTCCCAATCACAAGACCTCCCTCGAGAAGGATCTTGACTTTGGATGTCTTGTCCTCGTCTGACCTCGAGAATTGAAGAACTCTCTCTAGAGCATCGAGATCACCATTGCTCAGCATGATTTCCGGCGACAAGAGCCGGTTGGAGAGTAGACACTTGAGCATGTCGGGTGAGCCGTACGAGAGCACATTCTCCAGCATCTCGCGGTTTAGAATCTCAGCATCCGGGATGCTGACCTGCGCCCTGACCTCTTCCAAGAAATGGTTGAATATGGCTGGGGTGCCGTGCAAGCTGGCGTGGGCCAGCGGATAGCAACGTATCCAGGCCACGTCAAAGAGATGCACGGCTGTCCTTAAGGCGACTATCCTGTCCCGTAGCAGATCAAGCAGTTCCCAATCGCGCATCTGCATGGCAACGACGGTAGCCACATGCAGCTGGACCAGGCCTGGTATGGCTCCATGCTCAAGAAGCAGGCAGAGCATTTCGCGGTTAGCACGTACCCTACCAAACGCTCGCGTTATAAAATCGGGCGGGGACCCTTCCCAGGGCATCCCACGAGTTGAATGGTCCCCTTCAATACCGATTACGGCGCGAAGTATCCCAGGATCCGTCGCGTCTGCACCTGCAGCGAGTGAATTTCTCGCTGTCGGAAGATACTGCTGCCTGGCGGCCCACAGCAGCGCAGATGCCCTGCACTCTTCAGCATCACGACGGTAAAGAAGGCTCCTCAGGGTGCGATGAAGAAGTTTGTTTGCGCGAGAGAATCGCGACAGGTCTTGTTTGTCCTGTATAGAAGCGCCAATGGTGTAAATGACTTCAGTTGGGATTCGAAAAAGTAAGCAAGGCTCTCCGGCCATGTTTGGCGACGTGCGCGTCTCTAACATGTGTTTTGTTCCAGAGCAGGGATGATATCAAGCAAAGCTGCTACACCTTGGTGCTAACTGTTTAAAGGTAGCTAATAACCAATGTGGCGCATTTTCGGGGATTGCCCACCAACCAGGCCACTTACCTGAGCGTCAATGTAGCAGGGGTTGGCACCTTTAATGAATTTCTGGATTATGAATATGTCTCTGTTCTTTTACCAGGCTTCAATACATTCAGACGCAGAGTCTATGCTCAATGGAAATTTCTGACTTACGCACAAGGTGCATATGGGTGAATTTGTGAATCATGGCAGAAGTCTTGGTGTCCTTAATGATCCAAAATACGGTATGGTGTAGGGTGGTTGGGCATCACGGAATATACCATGGAGATCTCTTGAACGGATGCTCTAGAAGTGGAATCAAGTGTTATAAATATCACTTTATATAATATTATACCATGTCTGCTCGCACGCTAGAGTACGGAGGAGTAGGGATGTAATACCTGGTTATGTACATAGCCCTGTAATGCGCTCTTAATTGATTTCTCATAGGCACTTGAACTGACTCCAAGCGAAATAACGAAGTCCCCCTTCTACGCACAGGTGTGCATGACGGGCCGACATCTCCGTGCAACTCCAAAGGTATACTTGTTTACCATTTTGCTATATCTTGAGGTTTGCATCCTGGGAGACGGCAATAGGCAGATTGTGGCAAGGTAATGGGACAACATGAATAGGCATCGATCCATGGCTCTACAGAAGAAGGGTCCCTTTTAAACGGAGACCCTTGGCGCAAAGCTTATGGAATTGTCGCTGAACTGATTTTCATTTAAGAGATTACATCCCCCCCTATTTCAACCATGTCACTAGAGCTGCAATTATAGTGCGGAGTTAAAGTGACCCAGTTCCCTGCAACAGCATCTCCCTACTCATAGGTTGTAAAAGCAGAGGTGGATAAATACTTGCTGGGGAGGCCATAATTTTTACCGGCAATGGCAATCTTTTCAAGTTGATAACTCCGAAATCTATGTACGCTGTGGGTTGCTTCAAATCCACCTACTTTAGTCATGTCTTCGTTTCCTATAATGCCGGAGACTTAAAAACGGTTAGTATCAGAAATAATATAGCCTGTACGATGTTGTTTCTTATTGCTGATACACATGTATAACAAAGCAGGACTCAAGACCATTAGGAGCAACATGCGAAGACATCAAGCACCCAGTTCTGATTTTGGATGGTCGAAGATTGAGGGTTTTTTTTATGAAGCGTTCTCTGTGTATTGACCTTTCCTTGCCGTGATTATTGTCATGACTCGGGCAAACTGGAGCTATCTCACAAGGCCCTTGAATTTAGGCTATTGAAACTGAGTTTGATTACTAGAGTCATTGTTCAGCCCTGATCTGTGGAACGGGGCTATAGAGGTACCAACTTTACCATTAGTAATAGCTACTTTGTTGGGCAATATTGATGTATTTTCTCTCTTCTGTGAGAAACTTATATAGGTAGAATCTTCCGCCTCTAAAGGCGCTGTAATAATATACTTGCCTAGACCGCGCGCTATGGAGGGATCCCTATCCTCGAATAAGTGTTGACCTGGCAAGTAGAATGGCCTACCGAAACTCAAATGCTTGCTCTTAGTGAAGCGGTCGTGAATTTGGGGACTGGAAGCTGTGGTAGTTTCAAACCATTTGATGTTGCCCTGAGTGAAAGGTGGACTTGAATTTCTACGCTTTCTGACGCTGGCGTGAAAACAAAGGGATAAATATTGCTGCCGAATCGGAGCCGAATAAACGAAGGCAATCTCCCACACACTGACAACACCCCTGCGCTTTTTAAGAGCCGTGGGTCCATGGGGCTTTTCTCCGCGTTTCTCCATTAGAAAGCCGAGCTTCCGCACAGTTGAGATCTCAGAATATTAGTTAAACCCGCTGGCAATGCGCAGCTGCCGGTGCACCTGGCAGCCCTCTCCGATAGATTACTGGATGGTATAGGTCATCGCTAATGAGACACAGAACATATATCATTCTCGGAAAATTTCCATCCACCAACGATATTGCAAGAAGTGTTGTCCACCTGGAGCGTGGGTTGCTACGTGAGCGAATCTAGAGCTTGAACACGGAAATTAAGTAGGCTGGTGACGTGTGCCAAGGCCGAGCTGAGGTGTGGGGGAAATAACGGGAGCGCTAGTAGGGAAGCATAAGACCAAGCTAGAAAACATCAATATTTCTGGCTATATGCCACGTGTAGGCGCTGTTCCCAACACGGAACTCACGCCAGCTGGAATCAGCCACAGTGAGGCCACCGTAGGTACTGTTGCCATCATGGGGTGGAACGGCAAAAAGCCAGTTCAGTGATGCTACACGGCCATTGATACTCTGCACGGACGATAAGATCGGCAACTTACAACAGGAGAAGACGGCTACCAGAACCGGGGGTTGCTTTTGAGCAACTCTCAAACACCTGAGAATAAAAACAAAATTGTAAAACTAGGAACCCATGTCACAGAAATGATAACTCATGTAGCAAAGAAATTTGTAAGGACTTGCATTAATAAGTGTTGCATTGGTGGCAATTACGCATGTTTGCCAGGTAATAACCGTTCCCATAGTTAACCAATGACTGACTGTTGTTCTTAAAAAGAAAAGTCAAGCGGCAAGAGATTTGTCCCGCTTTGAATGGCTGGTACTGGTGAAAAAAAATAAAGCGGTGATGGTCGGCGCCATCTGGATCAAATCGCCACTTAGCAGACGGCTATTACCACGACCGGGCATGAACGGCAACTAGAGATTAATACCAGCCGTTGATGATTCCCACCAATGAATTTCAACTTCAATACAGCCTAGTACTATTGACTTTTTTTGTCATGCACAGCTCCATGTAGAATGCGATGCCCCAACCGACCTCTGCAATATCAGAACCGTATAATACCGATATTGGTTGCAACCCTCCTCACCGAGCACCCTTCCGCGTCATGCCGCAATATCGCGGGGTAAGTCTTAATGCCGATACATAGAGATGTCCGAAAATTTGCGTGGGAAGGTATCTTTGCTGATCCAGAAGACATGTTTTATACATGCACGCTGCTCTACGATTTAGAAGCTTTCTCGCCGCACTGGTGCGATCAATGCCGGGTTTGGCCGAGCTGTGACTTAATGGATGCTGTATAAAAGTCGCAAACTGTTCCAGACTGATGCTTAGGAGGCAAGCACTGCAAAGCAGATGACATTTGAGAAATATTTCCAATACTGATATCAATATGCGCTGTGTTTTCAACGCACTCTTGCTCTCGTTGATCCTGGCACCGGAGCTAGCCCTGGGCAGATCCGTACCGGCAAACGTCAGAGCGCTCTACAACGCGATCAGAGCCAAGGGAGAGTGCTCCAACAAGCTCCAAGACGGGTTCTACAGTCAGGAAGACGATTCCAAAGGTGCGCAGCTCCGTCATATCTTACTGTCTACCAGATCTAACCCTCCCATTAGACTTCTGTTACTGCGGTGATGGCTTGTCACAGGGCATCATGTATCTCCAGGGAACGGGTGGCAATCTTGTCAACCTAGACATTGATTGTGACGGCGCCCAGGGAGACGCTGGTGATGGTAGCTGCGACAGCTCTGAAGATACCCAGGGCGAGACTACCTTCAAGGACACGGTTGCCAGCTACAACGCGGGCATTGATGATCTGAATGCTTACGTTCACGCTTTTGTTGTCCTGGGCAATGAAGGAAGTGGAGATGATTACATTGAATTCGACCCGCAGTCCGTCGGCATCGAACCTCTATCGATTGTTGCCGTTGTTTGTGGCGATAAGATGGTGAGTTGGTTCATATGACATGAAGATATAAAAACTAACACTGTATATAGTTTTATGGCGTTTGGGGTGATACTAATGGTGATGACGGCCCTCCATTGATTGGGGAGGTTTCTGACTCTCTTGGCCGCGCCTGTTACGGCGATGCAGTCAATGGCAATGAAGCTCATGACGATAATGATGTTCTTTACATTGCCTTTACTGGTTCTGGTGCCGTTCCCGGTGCAAGGGGTGCTAAGTGGGATGCCGATAGCTTTGAAGAGTTTGAGGCATCGCTGCAGTCCCTCGGTGATAAGCTCACTGCAAAGATTGATGGTGGAGATATTGGCAGCGGCGGTGATGGCGGTGATGGTGGTGATGGTGGTGACGGCGGTGATGGTGGTGACGGCGGTGACGGCGGTGACGGTGGTGATTGTGATTGGGAAGGCCACTGTGCTGGAGCCACGTGCTCATCTGACGATGATTGTGCCGGAGATTTGACTTGCGAGTCATCGACCTGCGGAGGCAGTGGTGGTGATGATGGTGGTGATGATGGTGGTGATGATGGTGATGATGATGGTGATGACGGCGGTGATGATGGCGGTGATGATGGCGGTGATGGTGATGATTGTGATTGGGAAGGCCACTGTGCTGGGGCTACGTGCTCATCAGACGACGATTGTGCCGGAGATTTGACCTGCGAGTCATCCACCTGTGGAGGTAGTGGTGACGGTGATGACGGCGGTGATGGTGGTGACGGCGGTGATGGTGATGGTGGTGATGGTGGTGATGGTGGTGATGGTGGCGACGGCGGCAATGGCGGCAGCGGTACCGGCCCCCTGAATCCTGCCTGCGCACCTGGCGGCAACTTTGACTTGAGCTACTTTAACCTTCAGCTTCCTACAGGAGGACCGGACATCATCAAGAGCAAACAGCTTCAAGGATGCAAGGGATATACTGGACCAACGTTCTTTACCGATAAGTCCTCTGGCGAGATGATCTTAACAGCGCCTGGCAACCCAGACGAAACTGGATGCGCGACTACTTCTGGAAGTGACCACTGCCGAACAGAGCTTCGTGAGGTTGACAAGAATACTGGTGCCAATGCTGCCTGGTCACCGAAGGGAACAAACACAATGACCGTGACAATGACTGTCATTAAGTCTGACGATGGTACACACGGTACTGCTATTGGTCAGGTCTTTGCCAGTGAGGCCAGCAAGCCACTCGCTGAGATGTACTACAGCCCAGCGGGTGAGATTGTTGTTGGGGTTAAGCCTGATGCTGATAGCAACCAGGTTGTTACTAAGCTTGGAAGTGTTCCAATTGGTACCAAGTTTACCTATAAGCTTAACTACTCTAACAACAAACTAAGCATCTCGATCAATGGCAAGGAAACCAGTCTTAGTACATTTAGTTGGCAATCTCCTGCCTGCTACTTCAAGGCCGGAAACTACAACCAGGGCGAATCTGCTGCCAGCTCCGAGGTACACATTGCCTCCATTCAGGTCGTGCATTCTTAGCCATTACGGTAGCACACAGCATTTGGTATTCTTGAGTTGGCGGGACTTGGTCTTGTATTTCAATTCAGTCACGATGAAACCTGTAGTGCAAACGACAAGATGACACTACCTCAATATACTCCATTTGACATTTGCTGAATGGTATCGGCCACTTCGTCGAGCAGTATTCAAGTCAGCAAATCGCACGGTGTCCTCGCTTGAGGGGCTGTGCAAAGTAATTCACCGTGTTGACAGTGAAAGACAAGTAACCTAGCAAGTCATGGATAATAGTGTAGCACTGTAAATTAATTCTGGGGCATTACGTTGATTACATATACATTGAACTAATGATAAGATGGCGAATGAGTCTGGTGTCCTAGGGCTTTCCCTATATTAAGAGCTTCTTGTTTTGATGAGACCATACATTTGAGGTACATGTATTGGCTGCCAATATCGCTTCAGTATATACTAGAGCAGCACTGGCACTTCCATGCGTTACCCTAATTACTTTTCTGTCTTTAGTCCACACTGGGTAGCTCTTGTCCAGAAAATTCGTCCTGATTTTGGACTCTTCCAATGCCAGCACTGAGCGTCATCCACTATCACCTCATTCCAGTCGTTTAACTCAGTCTTAATTTGTTGATCTTCTGGATTCTGAAAACCAATTTTTTCCTTCTGTATATTTGTTTCAACCCAGTAAGATACGCTTAAGTCATGTGGGTTTGGTTCAATTGTAGACACTGGCGCTTCAGTAGATGCCTGGGGCTCCTGGGGTGCAGTGAGACGGGATCGGCTCTCCGATGGTGTCGCTCACTGTGGAGGGAGTGCACATCAGGAACCGGCTTCATCCACCAATCAAAAGCATGACAATCGCGCGAGTGATTCGTTCCAGTACCCCAATTCCCCCAACCGGAGGGTCATTTCAGTGGATTTCTCTGTGAGTAGCATCATCATCATACTCATCTGGTATGTGCAGATGGCTTGATATTCGAATGAGACTCCTAGATCCCACAAGAATGATGGCACCATTCATGAAAATTGATTGCTGTTGCTGCAATTATAAATTGGCCAATCGTTCCTATGACATCACAAGGCAAAATTTATGGGAAGGTTACTAGTTGTCTTCGTTACCATGTAGAACACCTAGCAAGGCTCGGCTAATATTAAAAAAACCTGTAGAGAAGAAGCTTCGGCCCTAATTCGGAAATCAGCCTACAGCTTCCCGTATTTTAGCCTCTGTCCAAGGTACATTGACAGCCCAGAAGCTATCTGCCACGCTCCAGCTGCCGGAGCTTTGCGTCAGCAACGCCACTGTCATGCAGGAAACAACAGCATCCGACACGTGGTGCGGTAAACTGCAAATCTGGTGTGGTGACACTGGCAGGTGTGTCAGACTCAAAGAAGTTGACATTGCTCTAAAACAGTTGTTGTTTAATCGCAATGGCACACATCTGCAGACTAATGCCGGCATCGTTGCTATTGACAGCATTGGCCTTTTGGATAGTCTACTGTCAAGCACAGCTACAGATATAGTCTGCTCTGGCTTAGGTATTAGCAAAGACGAGCGCTGGGTCACATGGAATGGACAGAATCCCCTTTGGCTTCCTGTTGAATTTGGAGTAGTCAGATCAGCTGTATCTGGACATACAATCGTTAGCGGGAGTAGGCTGGGGAGAGTGGCTATGCTTCGTTTCTCACCTGATTATCTTCCATAGCATCTAGATTGTAACCTCTAAGCATCAGGTACAGAAAGTGCAGGCCGATGTATCATCTAGACTTCAAAAGGGTGCAACCTGAATTCCCGCCTCGGTTGATCTATGCTGACTGTATGAATGGGCCAAGAAGTCGCGCCACTCTGGATTGGTTGATGCTGACTATTTAGTAGCGACACTCATAATAGTTCAGTCTGTGCCAAACCGAACCGAAATGGGTGACGCCGAGTGGTATAAATCACTCTAGCGGGGGATCATCAGTATGCTTGTGGTATCTTTTGGGAAAGAAGTTTCTTGCATTAATTGACGACGTTCAGTAAATCGTGGCTAGTCTAATTACCGTCTATTTACCATGTAACTATCGTAGGCTGAATAATATCATCTGAATTGGGTCGCCATTTCGCAGCCTTGCAAGTAAAGCCGCTTCATGTGGCCAGCTTGCCCTATATCGAGGCTTAAAATATGGTGAAGAGAAGCAAAAGCAAAGTGTATTATAGCGTACATTTAGGCGTGTTGAGAAATCAGCGATCCTTTCATCCTGATATTTGCGCGCAAGATGACTCGCCCAGCTGACAATAGTGCTCAGGTAGGGCAGATACAACTCCCTCCTTAGAAGAGGAAGAAGAACTGTCATCAGACTTTCACTCAATGCGAATGCTCTCCTTGTTGCCAGACTGATCGCCGTAGACGTACTCCTTGACGGGCTTGTCGGTGGCCGCGGAGCCGCCGGCGTAGTCGATAATAGAGAGAGACCTGTAGTAGGCGTTGAAGGGAGCCTTAGAGAAGTCTGCGAGGCCACCAGCCCACTGAATAGTGCCGGGCGAAGCGCCGGCTCCCGGCGTCCAGGTGCCGAGCTTGATGCGCATGGGGGTTTGGGGGAACTTTGGGTCGGCGTCCTTCTTGTTCACGGTACGGACTGGCGTACCGTCAATGCTCCACTGAATGGCATTGGGGGTCCAGTCAATAGAATAGGTGTGGAATGTGCCAGTGGCATCAGAGACGTTATGTGTCCCACCGCGGTCGTAAGTGCCGTCGTCGCCCTTGCGAAAGTAGTTGGTCTGGACTTTGTTCGGCTGGCCGCCGAGCCACTCCAAGTCAATCTCGTCAAGGTCGTCCGACTGCAAGACGATCGAGGTGATGATACCATTGCCTGGAGCAATTTTGAGATCTACATCGATGCGGCCAAAGAAGATGTAATTGTTGCTCTCTACGGTTGGGGCATCGCCGACCTTCTTGATGGCAAAGACGGCGCCATCCTTGCCGTACTCAATCGTAGTGCCGGCAGCTTCTTTGATGGGGTTGCAGGCGCCCTGGGTGAAGTCGCAGTAAACCTTGGCGGCACCAAAGGCTGGGTCGCTTGGGCAGTTCACTGAGGAGAGTCCTGTCAGTCCGGTCTTGAGAGCAGCGAGGCTGCGAAACGATGCTGGCTGATAAACTAACACTGCTTGGTAGGATTGCACACGGACTGTGTCTGAGTGAGAGCGACAGGGGCAGCCATGACGGTCAGGAGAACCGCGGAGTAGCGCATTTTGAAGGGAAAAGACGACTAAACAATCTCGCGCGGTTTATTGAAGACAGGACTTAGACGTCGAGAGTAATATCGTTGTCGGCTTTATTTAAACGAGAGTATGAGCGGCGGAGCAGGAAAGATTTGGAATTGAAAGGGAGGCAGTGAACTAGATGAAGACAGTTGATGGAAGACGAAGAGGCATCGGAGCAAAGCGGTTGGGGCAAAGGGGAGCTCCATGATGCCCTTTGTTGATCGGGCTGGGAGGGAGAGCATGCAAAAAGCAATCCTACAAAGTACTATGCAAGGCGAATAGGTTGGCTTTTTGCAAGGGGTACGGTTGAATTTTTGAGTCAATGTCTGATTAATGTTAGATCCTAGGAATCACTCTACCTGTCACAGTCGAGGAGTCGGTCAGGTAGATGCATTCAAAGTCACTGTGTAGGATTTACTTTTCTCTCCAAAGGATGATTTCTTGTTTCCCTTCGGATACCGTTTGCATTCTATGATTCGATTCAATACGGTCGCCAACGGTGATTGTCCGTGGGGCGCTACGTGTCGTGCTGTCTTAAAAGTTGAGGTAACTACCCAACTAGTTATACGACGCCTAAAAATGGGAGGCAAACTACACGTGAACACCCACCACATCCTGTAGTGGGTGCTCCCCACCACGGTGACCACCCCACCGCCGTGACCACCGCGTCGCGCCTTCCTAACCTCAAATTAGAATTAAAAATCAACAACAAATAGGAAAAATATA
>FWCC01000608.1:0-16026 GCA_900169235.1 Zarea fungicola | reverse complement strand
GATGTGGTGGGTGTTCACGTGTAACTACTACTGGCCAATCTCAGTCGCGATGAAAACAAGGTAACGATAGCGCTAGCCAGCAGGCGGGCCAAGGCGTCACAAGCGATGCAGCGCCTGTGAGTTGAATTGAGGCTATTCCCAGGGCCTATCAACCAACTGCTAAACTAACAAGACATTTAGCCAAACTGACCTGCCAACGCGACAGGGCTGCGCCAGCGCCATCAACTTAACTGGAGTATGTTAATCGTAACTTGCCAATTGGCTGGTGGATGCTTGCTGGGGATGTCCTTCATTACTAGAGGAAAGTTTTTGGAAGGCTCTAAATTTACTTCGAGAATTTGGATACTCCAAATGGCTGGCTAATTAGCAGCCCTGTCCCTTGGTTCCCAAATTATTGTACTAGACGTAAGAAGCTTACTTGTATTGGTATTTAGTTTTTATTATACCTCTGTTTAGGATACTTAATAGGTGGCTCAGTAAATCTTTTTTTAAAAAACCCGTCGAAGCACACCAAAATTAATCAGTATGAATATCTAAATTCGCTGTTCTGGAGATCGGTTAAATCCTCAAAAGCATGCGCGTGAATGTTCTCACCGACAGAGGCGGCGTCGCGTTTGGCATTTCTTTTGACGATAATGAGTCGCATGACCAGCAGAATCAAGATCAAAGCTGCATAGAGGCCGATGTGGATGTAGAGTGTGTTGAAATATCTCGGCGCCCACTTGGCCTGGAACAACTGCGGCCCAATCGCATTTCCTCCCGCCCAGGCGACGACTAAATTTATTGTCAGCAATTTTCTAATTTAGCATTTTAATATGCGACTTACAAAACAAGGCGTATGTGATGGATTTCTTTGTATGTCCAGCAATATTGCGTGAGAGCAGGGTGTACAAGGATGGGTTGACTGCCTGAATGCATTGCATGAAGTAATAACAGACAAGTAGCCCGCCACGGGTGTGACTGTTGGGGGCAACCTTGATCAGCACAATCGAGCCAATCATGTTGACAACGACGTATGCAATAATACAATAGATGGTTTGGCCGGTTTTGGTGACGAGCCAGCCAATAAGGAAGTAGAGAAGAACCGTAAAGACGGCCAGTGGAATACCTAGCAGCTGGGCAGTCGCAGCGTCGAATCCGAAGGCTTTGTTGATGAGAAGTGAGTTAAAGGTGTAGAGACCTCCATTTACCATGGTCTGTGTGAGGATCATGGCAATGAGAAGCCAAGCCAGAGGATCCCGGAAGACCTCTTTGACTTGATCAGACTTCCACCGCTTGGCCTGAATGCCCTGGTCATTTTCGCGAACGCGCTCAATAAATTTGACCTTTTCTTCTTCAGTTGCCCATCGAGCTTTGGTCGGCGAGTCCGGAAGAAGTACCAAGAGGGTGACTGTAGTGAAAAATGTTAGCCACTGAGTCTGCATCCGCTGATTCACCAGCACTCACTGCTTGAGCTAAGGGAGAGTATCCCAACGAGAACGTGTAGCCACTGCCAGCCGTGAAGACCGTGGCTATTGCCGACTCGAATAAAGGCATATCCCATGAGAGAAGAAAAGCCTTGCGCTGCTCCGAACGCCGCTTGCCACACAGTCGTGACCATGGCTTGCTCCTTCTTGCGGTACCACTGAACTGTGATGCCGAGGAGGCATGGGGCGAAAGCTGATTCGAAGAAGCCAAGCAGGAAACGGATTGCCCACACACCAGGGATATTCTTAGTAAAGCCGAGCGCAAAAATGAGCTTTCCAAGAAGAAGAGTTATTAGCGCCTGCGTCAACATACACAACGATGTAAGGGTTTCTTGATCAACTCACTGCAGTCCACATCAGCATTGCTCCACCAAGTACTTTGGGCAAGGGAAGACGTCGATTTAGCTGGTTGACGATTGGTTCGCCGACAATTACACCAGCCCAGAGAAAGGTCGAGGTAAGTGCGTAGTCTTGACCGACAGCGCCGACATCTTTCTGCCAGCCCATGATTGAGGAAGTACCGAGTGTGCCCTTGTCCAGGGCCTGAGCGATGTATGCGATGCACATGGCTGGAAGGAGGCTGCAATAGGGGTTAAAAATGCCTAAACTACAGCGAAACAGTTACAGTTTCTTTTACTTACTGCCAGTGAATCTTTTTCAGCAATCTAGCATTCTCTTCAGAGTCGAGCTGGACAGTTTGGTCGACGTAGCCGGACGCCACTGCGTCCTCGATATGAGGCTTTCCAGACATGGCTTTCTCTGGGTCATCCTGCGAAGGTTTACGCGGCTCACTACCGGCGTTCAAGTTTTCGAGATTCGATTTTGGGACCGCCATTGTGTGTCTTTTTTGCCGGCGCTGGGATCTCAAGCCTATGAGATTGGACTTGAAACTGGATGTCGCAACAGTTTCGAGAATCGGCTACTGGAGTGCCTTCTTATATAAATGCGGGTTGTCGACGACTCATCTAGGCGAGCGCAACATGGCGACCGCGGCAGACAAGATGCAGTGCCACAAATAGCCTCGTTGTACCTAGAGAGTCTGGGGATTTAAGCATACCGGGAGAAATCCCGACAGAACCATTCCAAGTACCGGGAATCCGCCCGACTCAAAGTGGGGGCAGAATTGCCGCGTGCCCTGTAGAAGAGACACTGTTGGTCAGTCGTGAACAAGAACCTCGTGTCCAGAGTATGCATGATTTGTTATTAAATTCAGCTGTAATTCTGAGATGGGAGGTTCAACGGCTATCGTCGTGTTTATTCCTGCAAATTTAAAATATGCCGGAATTGTGGCCACGTGCCAATCCCTCGTTGAACCAACAACTGCCGCAATACTGGTCAATCAGCATCGCTACTGCTGAATCGATTCGTTCAAAGCCAAAAAAAATCTCTTGATTGCTGCTGGCTTTCCTTCCCAGTTCTAAAAGTGTGTTACGCTACCTTTCTATTTGAGCTTTATCCTGTAACACTTAAACCTGAAAACGAATAAATAAAAATACGCGCCCTACCCTATTTATATGTTATAAAGTTTGTATAAGGCCAAAGAAATGTTTTTCAAACTCCTCCGTATTCACGTCTACAGCAACCAGACAATTTGGCTCCGGGGGGTTCGGCCCCTCTAATCGATCGGTTATAATCATTCCCCTTGCCTCACCTTCACCCGTAATAACGGATGCAAAAACTGGATTAAATTCGCAAATGTCCGGGCGAGAAACGACGGCTACCGCCAGGGCATCATGCAGTGGACACGAGTCTGGTGTCGGCCGTCCCGGATACCTTGCCGCCTGGCAATCAATGTACGCACCCGCCGCTCTACCGGCAAACGCTGCGAATTCTGACGTGGATGTTGCAAGGCCCCTCGCTTGCTTCTTCGTCAGGCGCACGCGCAAGGTGCAGTCGAGTCCGACCCAGCGCTGCGGCATCCCAGAACGCAGGACGGCCTGCGCCGCCTCGGGATCGGTGAAGACGTTTGTCTCGCCGGGCTTGTTGTGGAAGCCAGTTGCGCCGAAGAAGCTGCCTCCCATGACGACCAATTCCTTGACGGATGTGGCGATTCTGGGGTCTAGTTGTAATGCGAGCGCGATGTTGGTCAGCGGTCCAATGGCCACAATGGTGATTTGACCTGGATTGGCCATGACATGCTCGATGATTGCGATTGGCGCGTAGGCGAGTGGAACGGAACAGTGCGGTGAATGTGGTGAGTCCTTCAAGCAGAGCACGTGCGGTGCCGGCGTTCGTTTCTGGTGAGGTCGTATTAGCGGCGTGGCCGCGCCGCGAATTATTGGTACATTGTCATATATTTGAAGTTGCTTTGCGAGAACCTCTGTAAGAATTGTGGCGCTTTCCACGTCGGTGTTGCCATGCACGGTTGTTATCATGTCGAGGTGTACGTCTGGGTCGGCATGCGCAAGAGCGAGTGCGAAACCGTCATCGATATTGGCACCGTCGCCCATGGCCAGGTCAGTGTCGAGGATAATTCGGGTCGGCCCCATTGTGATACAATATTAATCGAGTACAACTAAGATTGAAGAAGAAGAGAAAGACTCTAAACCAAGGTTAAGAATAAAGACTAATTGACTGTGGAAAAAAATTCATTCTGTAGCAATAGTTTAAAACTTGGGAAATTAGATGGCTGCATCGGATATATTCCCGATTTCATTGCGATCGGGAATTATGCCGCTCGTCAGGTTATTCGACACGCACGTGGGCTTCACACGACTCAGGCAGGGTAACTCACTAGTTCAAGTCAGCAAGTACTGGCTTCCATGGAGTCGGTGCTGGCGCGTGTAATGAACGCAGTCGGAGCGTACTCGAGCCGTTCCATCGTATTGTTAAGTGGCAGTCCGTTGAAATATGGTGTCGTAAGGCCATCCCATCCTTGCCAAAACTGTCTGTCACACTAGTAACCTACACCTTGGTATTTTATACGATGAATAGTGAAGCATAAGTGCATTATAAAGTAGAACAAGGCAAACAGAAGATTGCATCCTACATTCTTAAGATTTAATTTTCATGATTTCTTTCATAAAATGGTTCGTTCACTTGGTCGGGTGGCATTCTCCAAGACAGGAATTGAAACCTTGAGAATGCGAACAGCACTTCTTGTAGCATGAGACTCTCACTGCTTACAATTCAACCAAAAAAATATCGGCAACAATGAAAAAACAGAAAATCCGTCATCAGACTTGTCACATTAATTCGCCGATTCGCGGCTACAAAGTGTCTGCATTTCATAAAGAAGTAAGAAATCTAGCCAGTCTCTTTGAACGAGGAAACAGAAGGGAGGCTGTAACTGGCCAATTCCCGCGCAACACAGTGGAACCACAGAGCAACACACAGTTTAGGCGGGGAGGCATAAAGCAAGTGTTCTCACCTGTATGATGCTTGGATTACTACACAAAATATCCTCCTGTCGTTTGAAAATGCTATTGAAGCTCCCACCCGAATTACGTTCCAAAATATATGCCATAGTCGTTGCTACATGTCCTTGTAACAATCCCCGCGCAACCACGCTGTCGAGACACCAAACTGCCTTGGAAATACTACTTACGAACCACCAAATTTATAACGAGGCCCGCGAAATTGTATTTCAGACACACACATTTCAATTTCATGCCTGGTCTGGAACCGGGATTCATTTTTGCAACATGTTCCTTAAACACCTACATTCATGGCAGCTGCGCTCACTTAACAAAATAAGCCTTTGGGTTGTGGAGAGTTGCCTGATTGACATGTCGTCTAGCAATCCGACTAATGTTCAGTGGACTAGTCTCTGCTCAATATTAGGGAACAAGGCGTCCTTGAATGGGGCTGGCTTACGGCAACTTAATCTGACCATTGAGGGTTGTCTGTGGATGCATGGATCAGCACTTCTTGATGCTGGCGCCGACTGGGTGACTAGAGGCATACAAAATCTACAGAGCCTGCACCGACTTGAAATCCTATTCGCCGGAGGCATGGTTGAAGCACGCTTAGCAACACAGTTCAGGACTGCATTATCGAAAATACTACCAACAACAATTATTACTATCCTGGGAATTGTCCAGGGTAGGAAGATGTATCTGTTGGAAGACTGGGCAACACTGAAGTAACTAGTGGTACGACAACGACTAGACTGGGGGGAGTAGATACAATCTCAAATTATACAGAACGCAGCAGCGCGATCAAAGAATTTTATGCATCATCGAAACTCCGTCGCACCTCTTGTGGGAATTGAGATTTAATGGGCGAAGCCGACAGCCACCAAATTTCACGTGACTCTATGACATTGGCCTCTCATCAAGGGCCTTGTCATCATCAGACGGATCATCAGAATCAGCATCCAAATCTTCGGGTTTTCATTCATTTCCGTTTGTTTTCATGACGCCTTTATTTGATTGCTCCCCTCGTTCACTACCGTGGGCATCTTGATGCGCCACTGCTAGCATGTCCGATCCCTCAGGGGCAACCCCGACTTCGTACGCTCCTCGGGCTTGCACTCGGTGCTCCACCCATAAGAAGAAGGTAGGTAGATTACTAAAGAATCTTTGCGTTTCCTTTTCTTACAAATTAAAGTGTGATCGACTCCTTCCCAGCTGTACAGGATGCATATTAGCATCTGTACCTTGCGAGGCGCCGATAAAGAGCACCGACAGAAGGCTCCTACGGTATGTGCTGCACTGGATCGTGGTATGGCGACTCCGACTGATCATGATTCCTCTTATCCAGTGAGATAAGCAAGTTGAGAGATGAAAATGTAGAATTAAGGAATCAAATTGCTCGTCTTCAGGGAGGACAGCGCTCACAAAACTGGTCACCTGAGGGTGAAGATAACCAGCAGTTTTCTTCCCCGGCACTGTTACCATCAACAAGCCCCCCCAACTTAATGCCCGTATTTCCCTTGCCAGTTTTTGCGATTGATAACCATCCAGCTTTCGCTTGGCGTCCGCGCCCACAAGCGTTGCCAGGCTTCATTCTCACAAGCTTTGGACTACAGGACGAGGCCTTTATCGATCGGTCCAACGATCCTGATCCAGATGATCTACCTCTGAACACGCCATCAAATCCGCTTGCGAGTCATGGAATGTCAACCTCGAGCATTTTTAATGCCCTCCCTAGCATGAAAGAAACACACAGAATTATTCAGTCTCTGCTTGAATCGGCCAAGCATGGCCCTAGCAACCTAGACAAAATCATTCAAAAGTCACAACTTGAAGAAGATTGCAGATTAGTATATGGTCCAAGTGGGCTGACTGCTCCTGAGTACGGGAATAGTCGATTTAGATGCTTCATTACGGTATACCTGGCAATGTGCATGGCTGCAGCTGTAGGAGGCGAGGATCCCCGAGCAGATCCCCAGGCTATGGCTTGTCGCGCAATTGGAATGAAGGAGTTGGCATTGGTGACCTCAAGAGAGGACTTGGTGAGTTCTCCTCCACCCCGAATGACTGATTTTCCCATTTTTACACTGCCTGACTGGGTTTCACCTAGTGCTGCGTCGAAGCATTGACACTGCTCTGCGAACTTGCCATCCACGAGCCCAATGGTTCGAATCTGTGGCAGTTGGTGGGCTTGACTGGGCGTACTGCCATCGCCATCAATCTGCATCGACGCGATGATGTCTACCTGCCTACCGTTTATCCCTCTTGGCCCGCTGTGGACGAGGAGGCTGCCGTGGTGTCAATGCGCAACCGAAGACGCAAAGACTTGTTCTGGGCATTTTATAGCATAGACAGGTTGACAACATTTATCCTAAATCGCCCGGGATCCATTAAAGATGAAGATATTGATGTCGAGGTAAGTTGCACCATTATTGTCACGGCCATGTGTCAATTAGCTCACACTTTCACAAGCTGCCGCCATTGACAATGTGGCCGGAGGGCAAGTATGCGACCGCTTCGAGTGAGGCGCTTTGGGTCCATCACCTTTACTCTAGACGACTCTACGGCCAAATTTATTCGTCGCTATATGCAGTGCCGAGACCGCGAGAACGCGCCACAGGAACACAGCCGGAGGAAGTAGTGGCTGGGTACGTTCATCAAGTGCAGCAATGGTACATGTGCAGTCGATTCAACGCGACTGTCGTGCCGTTCTCAGACGACAGCGTCAAGCGACACGTATGAAACCTTTCTTTAGTCGTTTACGGCGTTTGGGAATATGAAAACTGACGCTTGTAACAGTTACTCGACGATCTACAATATCACCTGTTAATGATGGCTCTTCATCAGCCCTCACCGCTTATTCCAACAGTTTCATCAACCTACATCGCCGCTCTCAAGAGATCTGCCAGTCTTGCTATCAACCTCTTTCATCATTCAGCGTCCCGAAAGCAGCTCAATGTCCATTGGATCAACCTGCATCACTGCTTCACCACGTGCGCCGTACTTATTTATTGTTTTCGCCAATTTGAGATTCGGTCCGACCTCATGCCCGTGCCTGAAGACGAAATTGCGATGATGGTGGCTCGATGCCGGCAGACTCTGCCTCTGTTCCGCGGTACCGGCGCATCGCTTGTACGGCGATACGAGGTGATGCTGAGCAAAATTATTACGGCCTTTGAGATGCAGCAGCAGCAGCAGGGAACGGTTCCGGCAGAGCAGGTCATTTCGCCAGCCCCCGCGCATGTGGACTCTACCAGTGCCCAATCGAGAACTGAATCAGGCCAAGGTTCTGCCTTTGATATTGATATGATGGTAAACGGTTTATTACCGGAAGGCGATGCCCTCAATTTGACGACTTCGCCCACATTTGCAGAGTATGGCATGTCTACTGAACTTGCAAATTTTATGCTTCCTGGGAGTATGTGGGAAGACAAAACTGGATATAGCCTTGATAACCGAAATATGGAGATGTATTCGCCTCCGATGGAAACAGAGAGAGATGTTGAAGGGTAGCAATGGGATTATTGGTTGGTGTTGTTTGACTGGCTAGGCTGCGTGGTGCGGGACAACCACGCATACCTGATTGTTTTAAGACGTGTTCGGAAGAGCACGCCTCAGAGGGCCTCCAGCATTATGTACAAAAGATTCGAGTTAATTCTAGCTACCACCATGTATTAATAGCTTACTTGGCTGACACTTAAGCACAAAGCATACTGGTACACCACCGTTCTAGGTGGGTGCTGAGTAAGTACCATATTGGCTCGGCTCTCCAGGATAGAGCTTGCCATTAACTGCCAAAACGTTTCAATTGGCTTATTCAAGGCCAGCCTTTGCGTATATCGTCAGCCCCTTTGATAAAATCTGTGCTGCGTGTGGCTAGGAACGCCTTGTACTCTGCTAATTGGGATTGTGCCTCGACACCCCTCTTGACAGGACCCTGGGACTCGGATGTTGAAAAATGCTTTGAGCGTTTCTTTTTTGGATCATTCTTTCTCCTGGTTTCCATGTGATTTGATATATTCGCGTTGAATTGGCCGCTTTCGAGTTGTGGTTGAGCAAGCCCACCGTCGCTTCTGGTGGTATTGTTATGACGTCCCCGTTGGAGGCTTGATGCTGTAGGACTTCCATCAAGGTTTCTTTTCTCCTGTTTATCATGTTCATGCCATCCTATGCATTTGCCGGTGCAAGCTTCGCAAGAAAAGAGATGCTGGCTAGCCTGGGCTACACTGTAGAGATGTAGGGTTCGATGAGAGGCGACCCCCCTTTCGCAAGACCTGAGTTCTTGCCCTATATTGTGATTTCGAACTGAAACAGCTTCTGCACTGGTTAAGTCAAGCCGATTCTCTTGCTCGGAGACACGCTGCATTGTACGGTGCCTCTTGGTTGGTGGCTCTGAGTTGGCTTGCAGAGGCGGCGCCATCTGCAAATTACCAGTCTGTTTGCTGTTAGCCGTATACAGTCATAAAATACGAATGAAATTCACTCAGAAGAGCCTCCACTGGGTAGGATGGGTGGAGGTATCTCCCGCACATTTCGTACCTGCAGAATCAGAAGGCGGCTATATATGTTTCTTTTTGGCAGGAATGCTCGGCAAAAGAACTAGGTATAACTCTAGTTTCAATCCGGGATGAAAAGAAAATGCAACGGCGGCCGCTAACTTGACGGAAAATACTGGGCGGGCTCAGGCAGTATCTCGAGCGGGCTCTCACCTCCCCAACCAATTTACATGATCGGTGGAGGAAGCGGCTCGGTTTCAACTTAGTGTACGAGGTATGGGCCTAGTGCTAATTTATCTGCTGTTGAGTGGGCTGGAATTTCAAAGTACTCGTCTGCGTGGTGTGCTAGCTCTTCAAGGGCAAAGGGCTATGAAAAGGTGAGAACGTTGCATGGGATCCGAGTGGCAAAAAATGTGGGCTCAAATTTGCCTCCGTACTTGTATAGCCACAATCCATCCACGGCTTTGACAGAAGACGTATAATTATCCAATGCATTAGCCTTCCATGTGTCGGCAGCCAGTTCTTCCATCCAATCGTCAGCCGTTTATATTTTTTGTCTAATCGATGCTGTCCTTCAATACCTCCACCGTTGACGAATTGACTGCAATGCCGGGCTATACTGTCGCTACATAGATCACGCTGCGAGGTACTTTCCACCCAACATTTTACCAACGGTTCCTGTGGCGAATCAGTCTGAGCACTGCGGTAAAACTCCTAGCCAATCAACGCTCCTACGCAGTAAAGCACTGTTACGCCGTAGTGGCGAAGAAGAGAGACGTGTTTTGCACCTGGACGAGCTGAGGACGCGCAATGGTACTACTCATGTGTCTAATTGGCTACGTGGCATGGCGTTGCAAGTTTTGAATCGCGCGGCGGGGAAGTTTGAAAATAGTTGGTCCTTTCATCAATGTGGAGAGAACAAGGGCGTCTGTGCCAGTAGACAACCCCGATAGACGAGCAATCCCTGCAACCCTAGCTGATTATAGAACAAGGCGAGACTAGCGTCCCCATAGCGGCGCCAGTCTCGGCCATTTCGGGACGCGGCAAGGAGACTAGAAACTGGATGTACTGAAATTAGAACTTGTGCCAAGGCCGGTGCACCGCTAGCGGAGGGGCGATTGCATAAGGTCGCCTCTACGTAACGGGCCTTACTCCTATCCCAAAGTCTACCACATTCAAATATTTCAACGTTCAGTCTCTAATCAGTCGAGGGAACACGGATTACATATTCTAGAACAGGAACGGGCAAGTGGCTCATTTAATCGATACGTGCTGAAAGGACAGGTCAAATGGATTTATCGCTTTTCTATAGTCATTAGATAGCAACCTGTTGGAATTATCAGGCTAGTTGAATTTATTATGATATTATAATAACAGTAGTTAAAGAACTTTGAAAATCGATTGACTGAGTAGCTATCCAGCGGGGTAGGTGCCTGTCTATACCATAGGTAGTGTACTTGCGGTACATGAATCAGTCAACGAGAGCCGACCATTGCTGCTGTTCCGACAGAATACTCGGTTCAAGTGCCCTCTAGCGTAGCATACGTTGTTCTAATTATGCACAAGGTACCAGTACGACTTGTGTATATCGTCCGGAGTCTGCCGACGTCCTCTAAAGATACCTCTGATATGAGCGGGCAAGACTAAATCCTGGCAGTTACTTGCTGCGGAGGACACCACTTGACAAGCTATGTTGCACCTGAAAACGCCGTGTCCGCTTCGCACTGCGAGCTACTTATGGCTCAACAGGGTAGTACTATACTATTCTCCCTCCGTCAAGAATGAGTTCGCCAAATCATCCAGTTACGCTCACTGGCACCTCCTCGCGCATTGCACTAAATGAGGAAAAAAGTTTAGGATCAATATCTAGATGCTGTCGTGGCAGTTTCATAATAGCTTTACTTTCAAGGAGACACAGCTTGTAAATACCTTACTTCTGCTTCCCTAACAACCCCGTAAAGACGAGAAATCGTATAAATACCCTGACAACCGGCCAGCTCCAAATCGACCAATGCACATACTTGATGATGCGATGCGACTTGTCAAGCGTCCTGGTAGCTCGCCCGATGCTCTTCTCGTCATACATCTTCAAAGCTTCTGGGAAAGTACTATTCAAACACAATGATTCTGCAAGATCCCATCCATCCATCAACGCGAGATTTGCGCCGTTGCCGGAAAATTGGGTAACAGCATGGTTTGCGTCACCGATAAAGGCGGCGTTCGGTGGGAGACAATCGTCAATTGCATGCGGAAACGGAGGTCTCTCCACGGCATTGCCCACACGAATAGTTGATACATCTGTGGCATCTATGAGGTCGCTAAACATTTTCCCGTACGGTTCGCCAAGCACTCGCGCTTCATCTAGTATCAATTCGCGCTCAATCTGCTCGTATGGCGGACTTGACACCTCGCGAGCCTTGCCAGCTCGAAAGCTGAGGTTCCAGAACACCGTGTCGTCATCGAGTGGTGAAACAAAGAGTAAGACTCCATTTACTGGAGTGAGAAAGCCCCATGTCTGGTCATATGGTGGCCGCATTAGCTTGGCTGTTCCACTAATCAGGATTGCGCCCGCAAAGTCGAGCGTTGCAGACGGGTTAAGCTGCGTTCTCAGCTTGCTGTTTGCGCCCTCTGCAACTACCAAAACATCACACTGTGCAGTGCTACCATTGCTTAATTCGAGTTGGAATCCGGTCGTGCCGGCCACAGGAGAAACTGCCTTGCATGTTGTGCCCCATTCAATGGAGCAATGAGTCTCTGCACTGGCAGCAAGCACATCACGCAGCCTCTGCCTCGCGATTCTAACGCTAGCCAAAGGCAGCTCGTCAAGTTTCCTAACCGGTATGCGATACAATTCTCGCCATTTGGTGTCCCAAATTGCGTATGCGCCGGGGTTCGCAGGCTTGTTCAGTCCAGCCTGGATTATATCGTTCATAAGCCCCAGCCGCTGTATAGTTTGCAGGCCTTCGTGATCAGGACGGCTTCCCAAAGAGAGGGAGTATCCAGCCCGAGCAATATCTCTTTTCCGGTCCTCCCGCTCGAATATGGTGATACTGGGGAATGGTCCGTGTGTATCGTGGTTCCACAGACGGCGGAGGGCGATTGCAAAGGACAAGCCAGCAACGCCACCGCCCACAACCACGATTTTTTTCTGTGAGAGAATATTTTGCTGCATTTTATACCAAATAGGCAAGTAAGAAAACTTGCAAGCTTCATTTCAGCCCATCACACTCTACCTGCCAAAAGTGCCCGCTAATCATGGCATCGGGACGGTCGGAGTAAGCAGACCCATTCATCATGCACGTGACCAACACGAGGATCACTTTGCAACCAACAACCAACAACTAACTTGGCGTAAGGACGAGGGTGCTAGGCAACCACTCGACCAGAGAGACTGACATGGAGGCGCCCAAAATCTACACTACCTGTCGGGAGAACGCAGCCATGGGCCGGCACAACGGCACGGCGGCGTACTTGCTCACGCTGTACCTACCTGGCGACGTCAACGTGACGATCCAGGGTGTGCCTTTCATCTACCAGACGTGATACTTTGCCAGCGATTCATTCGACGATAAGACGAAGCTCGGAAACGTGCAACTGCTGCTTGCGTATGGCGCGGACCTGTGCCTGCGATCAACCAACAAGTACGAGTACTCCATCAAAGCTGCCACGGCGCTCGTGCGGCGCGAGGAGCCACTGCGTGCACCAGGCGTAGTTGCTGTAGGGGAATACGTAACATTGGCTCAACGCATGGCGCGTGGTACCTTTGGAGCACACTTCTTCCTCTAATCTTTGATTGTATGATGAGAGTGGGACGACGTAGCTGACGTCCCCGAGCCCCTGAGTCCTCTGCTTGGGGTATTTATACACCACGGCCGTTCTCAGGGATACAAAACATCGTCGAGAAATGGAAGCTGACCCCGCCTCAAGGAAGAAGGAGATTATTTTTCTATTGACTAGTATGGTTGGCCCATCTTTGAAGACGCCAGCGGTAGAATCCTGCCCGAGTCCGCGAGACGCCGGACAATGGCACCCGACGGCTACTTATTGTACACACCGGAAAACACCAATGTCTGGAGCTCTGTTTTGAACCACCGCGACAGCATATTTAACCGGTGGTTGTGGACGTAGGTGCACAGGTAGCTGGCAAAGGACGGTCATCATTAGTACAGGCTTTGATCCAGCCTCGAGCATAGGGATGGGCCAGTGGGCCAGTGGGCCACAGCCATGATGCAACGCTAATAGTAACACCTGAAATGCTACTTCATTTTTATTTTATTAATTGGGGAGACTAAATGCGACATTCTGCCAACCCAAGAGGTGGTGTTGTATGCACATCAGCATGCTGCGAGGTGCTAAATTTTACTAATATGGCCTTGAACAAAACTTAATGCTAGGGCCACTAAATAGTAAATACATACTCCGAACTCCATATTCAGTTAGCAATAGTAGGCTTATTAAAGTACCGATTATATAACCCTGACCCTACTGGCTTATAGTGGTTCCCATATGAGGGACAAGAATGAAGACTGTTGGTTCACCGTCACTTGTTTCTTCACACTGCTACACTGAGATCTCGTCACGATTGGCTGAAGTTTTCACAGTTTTGTGAAATACATTCTTTATTTACGGACTTTGTTTTTATATTTCAAGCAAATATTGACAAAGAGAAAAAGACCACATTAATCATTTCCTTTGCAGCCGTCGGTATGACCACCTGATGCTCGTTGCAACTTGTCATTCTTCATGCATCTCGCACGAACCCAAATTGGCGTTTGGAAAGTCGCCTTCCACTCCATGCCCTTATCTGATGGCGAATCGTAGTAGTCAAACCTCCACTTGGTGATGCCGCTGCCCATGCAGCCACGCAGCGACTTGAGCAGGGTGCTTTGACCATAGTCCCAGGTGGCCCAACCCGCGCCCTCGACGGTGTATGCGCCAAAGAACACCTTGTACCAACCTTCGCAAGTGCCATCGGTCTTTTGGATAGGGGGCCAGGGTCGGTTGTCGCGCTTGGGGGCGACTTCGTAGGTGTACTCGCCGCGAACCCATTTGCCACCAAACTTCCAGTCCAGGGGGTTCTTGTCATCGTTGCCATCGCAGCCATTGATGATGCGGCTCATGCTGTCGAGGCACTCGTCTTTGTTGAAGTCCTTGGCTTTTCCGAGCGACACGGTCATGTCGTGCTCATCGGGGGTTCCCTCGTGGTAGTTCTTTGTAAAGTGCCACCCTTGCTCGTTCTCTGGGACCTTGACGCTGTCGCAGATATCTTTGTAATTTTCATTCATGCGATCGACACTGGCGTACCCTTTACGGCCCTGCTTTTGATAGCAGTTGAATTCGTCCGTCTTTTGGCATGCCGGGGCCGAGACTCCTAGAACCTCGGCGCGAATGTCCATGGCCGTAGCTATGGCAAAAGAAGCAATAGTCTTGTGGCCAAGCTCGTTGGGATGAAACAGCTTGCCAAACCTGTCGGGAAGACCCAGACCGAGGGTGACGTCGAAATCGCCATCACCGGGGCAGCTTGGTGGTGCTGGTGCACGGGGGTCGAGCTTGTGTAGGACCTCGGCGCGCTTGTTGGAAGATTTGTAAAGGAGCGAGTTGTAGATATTGTCCTTTTTCAGGCCGGCGACAAAAGCTTGAAATTCATCTTCTTCTCGCTCTAGGGTGGCAGTGTCGCGCTTCCTCAACTCGTCATGGATCAGCTCTTCGACATAGGTGTCCTGCTTGAAGAACTGCAAATCCTTTTGCTTATCGTCAGGATAGTGACCGGACGAGGATGGATCGCAGAACTGACCCTTGACACCCTTTTGGGGCCATAGATCCCAGTCGGCCATGTCAATCTCGTAGTTGAGGTCCTTTTTGCGGAATTCTTCAACGACATCTCGGATGGCATCGTTGATGCCAACCACCAGCTCGTTGAACTTGGTAGGCGATCCTTGTTGAGCGTGCGACCCTTGCTGAACCATCGTCCTGCGAGAAGCCAGTTTTGGTCCTTTTCGCACGCGTCATTCTCCGTGTTGAAGAATTGAGCGTATCCGTTGTAGACTACAACGCTCTTCTTGTTCATCTTGTCGTTGAGAGCAGACAGCAATTGCCGGATGTTGGGCTTCAGAATAGTATCAATGTTCTTTTTGGCGACATCGATGATGTTTTGGCACTTTCCACTGCAGTCCTGGGCAGTCCTGGATATCAAAGTAAGCCCAAACCAGGCCGGATAATCGTAGGTTGCCAATGTCAAAAAAATAGAATAAAATTAAATGAAAGAAAATACGATGCATTCATTTCCCACTTGAGTCGGATTATAATTTTGGTCTGATTTGGCAAGTGTGCGAGGAAGCAGCCATGAGCTCTCGTTATCCTGATGATATGATTTCCAGTAATCTCGCCTGCACCCCAAAGAGGTAAAAGAGCCTGAGAGGGCTAAACTGACCAATGTGACCAATCGGGACCGAACCTGTCAGCCAAACTTGGCGGACTAGATGAGCACCACTGTAATTACGTGAGTCGGGGGAATTCGCGTCAGACGAAGACTTGTCGGGAGTTTTTAAGGGTCTAATAAAACGGTCTATGGCCGGGAGCTAGGCAACACTTTTAATAAACTGACGTATGAGACCAATCGGGACCGAGCCTGTCTTGTCGAGCCAAAGTATTGAGTTTCGGCCCGCTGTCATTCGTAAGCACTAAGACTGTTGCGCGGGGTGTGATTAT
>FWCC01000422.1:0-23681 GCA_900169235.1 Zarea fungicola | reverse complement strand
ACCAGACCATTCCGATCACTGATCCTCACACCACCCTCACACCAGCCTCCATAGCACCTCCTTTGAACCAATCAACTATTCAAAATATATGAGAATTTCCTGCTCTGCGTGACAGTCAATGCTATATGCATAAATTTTAATCAACTTAAAGTGCCCCCACAGCCGGAAACGGACGTGACTCAGTTGGCGGTGCCCACGATACGCGGGTCGCATGTGCCCAAACTGCATCCAAGAAACACATTCTACCAATTGGCTACAGTATTGACAAAATACGCGAATTGAACACAGAGGTATATAATTGATTTTGCATTTAGTCCTGCAAAAGCCACTGTTGCATTCAAGGTTGTCCATGTAAAATCACCCAAAAACCGCCCATCACGGGTTCGTAAATGTCCACACATAATTACTCGTGCTTTTGAAACGGCACATACCACGCGCCAGTGCCGGGAGTCTTGTCAACAAGGGGGAAAAGGTAATTGAGCTCCTCAGCAAAAATCTCCGACTTTGAGAAATCCAGATGAAGCTGGCGTTGGTTAGCAACAGGTGGGGCTGAGAATAAGAAGAAAATCAAGCAGACGCTGGAATAAACGTACATTTTCGCTTTCCCAACCGAGAATATAAATGGCGAGCCTCCTCTCAGAGACCGGGAGGACAGGAGGCTGCTCCTCGGAGACTGGCAAGCCACTGCTCGAATTCGCGGTGGAACCCCATCCCCAGTCACCGCCGACAAATCCGTCACCTCGGTAGCAGTCGGTGTACGTCTTGTGAGAAGACTTTATAAAAGCAGCATCAGTCACCGGGGTCTCCTGAGCAAATTGCATAATTGCCTGTTAAAGGTGGTTAGGGACGAGAGTATACAACCAGAGCAGGACATGCGTGGTTCTGCTCACAAATTCGCACAGCGGTGATTCGAATGCACTCTCATAATTCAGCCATTGCTTCTCCTCTACGGGTAAAAGTAACGAAGTGGCCGCGCTCTTGGGCGAGAGCTTTTCAAGTCCAGTCGCCAGACTTTTAGCGCCTGTTGAAAGGATCGCCTCGCTGGGCCAGTCTGTTTCTGGTTAGCAAGCTACTTAACTCCAAGCAAAGGCACGGTGCGACAACAACGTACTGATGGCCCAAGCAATCTCATGTCGTTCTTTTTGAAGTGGCGCTGTCTGGGTCGGTATAGAGTAGCCAAAGTACTGCTGCAGCGCGCCTTGCTTTGCAACGACACTGCGCAGTGCGGCAAAGTCGGATTTAGCAATAGTTTGCCCAGCAGGGAGCGTGAAACGGATGAGTTGGATAAGCATGGTGGCAAGAGGTGCGGGATCCACCCTTTGATTCAGTATAAGGTAGTTCCTTGTTGCTGAAAACAAACAAGTTGAAGAACAGTTTACAGGATTATATAGCTGGATAATTCCTGCCATCTAGGACTGAGCCACAATTGGTAATTCACGACAGGAGACTGTGAATTCACGGTGGGTCAGCTACTTTGGTGCAGCGCGCGCTTTCCAGATACGGTAATGTACAACGTCTCAGCTCCATTGATCTTAATGTCAGACCTCAGAGGGTCCTCTCACTATGACTTACTAGGAATTAAGTATAACAGAGCGGTTACTAGGATTGGTAATATACTACTTTTAACTATTAAACTAGTTAGTAGGATTCATTACTATTACATTCCTTACTATTATAGTATATAGTAAAAAGTAGTAGAGTAGTTAATTATTCTTCTATTTAGCTTAGTATTGTATTGGGGCGAATAACAGGCCTCCTCTAAAGGCTCCAAAGAGCCTTCTCCTTAGTAGATATAGGTACTACGCCAACAACGCCTATCCCTTTGGCAGTCATAAAGGAGCAAGCGGGTCCCTGGCAAGGATTAGTAGCCAATTAAGACTTAGTGGATCTGAAGGTACTTAGAATTACTAGCGAACAAAGCTGTGATAGAAGTACCAGCAGTTTTTAGAGGTACAAATCGCTACATCACATTTGTCGCAACCGCGCCGCGTTTTTGTTAGATTACCCTGAATTTTTGGCTTCTTTTGACCCTTTTGGCGAATTTCGCCTGCCCTGAAGCCCTGACAGGCTAGGTAGTATGCTGATTTATTTTGGTTGACATGTTTATGCTGTATTAGAGGCGTAAATTTGTCGCCAGCTTGAAATCTCTCACGGCTGCCGCCGTCATTTGCGTAGGCTTTAAAAATATCATCAATAAGGCGCTGGCGCCAGTCAACCTGACGTGATATTGTGCCCTAGATAGGCTCTTTAAATCGTTGCAATAAGAAGGCGTTAATAATTGAGGTCTTAAGGAGGAATTTCCACGTAAGCGCACGCCAATTTCCCTTATAAACTCGGTGTTTAAAGCCTTTAGAAGCCCTAAGTTAATCACCAATATCTATAGCACCCATATGACTATTATATTAGGCAGTAATAGACGGCATAGGCAGTTCCTTTATAGGCTCGTCACTAAAAACCTGCCTAATTGGCCGTGACCTTCCTATTGTTGACATTGGCCGGCGCTAAATGCGCTGTTTAAATTGGTCTTTTATATATATGGTCGTGAGCATAAGAACGAGGGCGTTATCTTTCTAGGTAATTTGGTTGACCTAGGTAAGAAGAAGAATCAATTAGTAGGGATTTTCTTAGTATTTATTTAGTACTATTACTTGCCTGGCCCTCCTCTGCTGGCATAGAGCGTACCTCATTATGTGGCCAGAGGTTAATACCATAAATATTGTCTTTTTTCGCTATTTTAAAGCCTTTAAAAATGCCGCAATTTGTACGTGCTGTGCTGGTTGCACCGCTGCCTAAATGGCGAATAATACTAAATAATGGCGGAGAGCTGAAAAGATTATCTATATAGACGTGATATGTCGTAGGTGGTAGCTGTTTTACTAGGGCAACAACGACAGATTGCGTCGGCGTAAGTATTATGAGCTCTCTAGCTTCATTTTCGCGTTTTCGCTTCCGTGAGACCGTTTTGGGGATTCGGATTCCATTGAAGTCATAAATAGAGCTAGGAATGTGCCAAAACCAGTGTAAAAAATAGCCTTGATGTGCTATGACCTAAATCTTGAACCCAGTCGGCGTTGGCTTCGTTGGTATCGTCACTTTTTGGCCTGATCTTCCTGTGAAGCCTATTATGCACTCATCAATAGCAACATTACTGCTAGGACTAAGCATAGAATATGATGCCCGTTGAATTACGCCTGACTAGGCGTCAACTTGGTGGAAAGGCGTAGGGATGATGGTTTGAGGATTTAATTCGCGGTTGTAGAGGCTAATATGACGATAGAGGAGAAAAAAGCGATTATAGGGTATATAGCTAATAATTAGATGCTGTGGCCGAGTGCCTACCGCTGAAGAAGACTTCTAATAGTCTTCTATTTGAGATAACCTATGAATTCCTATATAAATTAAAATGCCAATGAAGAGATAGACTTCTGCTATTGTAGTCGGCTTCTAAAATTGATCTCTCATAATAGGGCTATATGGTGAGAAGTCTTCACGCTTATTGGTGTACCCTACCCAAGAATTTACTAGCGAAATAGGCATAAACTGCTGGAAAAGTGACAAAGGCGTTGGAGGAAGGTTCATAATAGACGGCATCCTTAGAGGCATAGAAAAGGGGTCAAATTCTGTGCTATTTTGCTGGTCAGGAGGCATTTCTTCGTTGTAACCATCGTCACATAGATTCTCAATTTGCGCCTCATCAAGGCGGCTAAAAAACTCAATATCACATTCAATTGATGGCGCATTGTCATATAGTTCACCCATATCTTTTTTTTAAACAAAAAAAGCGTGTAAAGTGGTGTTTTTGAGTTATCAAAGAAGACGCGTTACAGCCTGAGTACTAAGAAGTACCTGCGCTAGGTACAGTGCGGGTGGGTCCTTGCTCCTTTATGACTGCCAAAGGGATAGTATTGTTTGTGTCCAGTTCCAAAATGTATGATTTGACAATTTATCTGATGGCTACAAAGACAAATGATTATCAATCAAGGTCAGTCGTCACTCTGACTGTGCTCAAACTTGGTCCACTGTCCCATCCAGTTGGACAGATGATTCCTCATATAGCCACCCTTGATAATATCCGGAACAGAACGGAGCCTATCAGTGTGTTTCTGCACCATATCTGTGCTGAAATGAAATTCTCCCCGATTGTATTCATTATACTCTTCTTCATAGAAGTCTATTAGCTTCCCGGCCGGGTTACCTTGAAAGTTCACATCGTCGCGTGATGTATAATCTCGTAGCAGCTGCAGCCAGTTCATTGCAGAAATAGTTTGAAATTCTATTCCAAGAGAGCGCACCTCATCTAGCACATCCGATCAGTGTGCGGATCGATGTAATTTCACTGTACTTAGCCTCATCCCTTGCAGTGCTTATGTCTTAGACCTCCATCATGATAAAGAGGCTGGTATCAAGTGGACTCAGCTTTCAAGTTTCGATATGCTGTCCGCCAAAGGCTAGTATGGCAGTAGGTACAGTTCAGCTTTACCTTGATCTGTCTGCTTCTCTATGGCTTTGTGGATCAGCATAAATGTATTTGGTGGTGACTATTTAAGACATCTCTTATTGGGTATTGCAACCAAAACGCGACTCAGTCATAGAACAGCATGGTCGTTTTTGCAACCATGCTAAAAGCCCGCTTCCAGTGAAACTTGGCATCTGTGGGTTGCAGATGTGGCTCGCATCAAGCGCGCCAAAGCGTGACAGTGGAACCTAAGCGTTCTTTTCGCAGAAGTTGTATCAGATGTCTCTCTCCCAGTGAATGACAACGCATTCCTGCATACCAGGTGCATCTGACGCATGCCAGCTGTCGGTCGCAATGATTAACCATCAGGCATAAACTTGTCTCATCGCATTACATCTTTGATAGAGAGTCCTGCCAACCTTGCGGCTAGTTCGACTCGGCAGAGTTGCTGTTGAACTTTTGAGAGGAGACTAGCGCAGCAATCGTTTTGCCTTTGCCGAGGAAATACGCGCCAAGGCCGTCCATAGTGCGGCCCAGCCATGGGAGCACCAGGGATGGTCTTTCTCCTGCCGCCAGCACATTGACGACGCGCCGATGTTGGAGTGCAAAGCCTGCTAGTCTGGCTGGTCTGGCTTGTCTGTCCTACTTACCGTGCATCAGGTGATCGCCACGGTCGCATTTCCCACCACAAAGTGGAATTATTTATTTAAAGAACGGAGGCAAATTTTAAGCATTGCGCTATTTTACCATATTAAAGTTCCTTTTGCTTTTTGAAATCATGGGAAAATTTAGTACGTTGCGCTATGCTTGTGCATTTAGCTCTGCAGTGAGTCTGATTGCAGCGCGTTAATTCGGCCGCGATAAAGTCTATAAATCAAGCAAAAAATCACACCGTCGCTGCATCGCAAGCTTTTGTAAACTCTCGTAGAAGAGACTATCAAGGAAGTTAGCCCACATTCATTTATCCAAGCGATGGCTCGTGACGTACCTCAAAGTCATGGTCAGCCAATGACATGAATACTTGGTGCTTATCCATCTTCAGCTTGGTCACGCGAGGGCTCTTTATACCGAATGCAATTCTGGCCAGGAATCTCGGATCATCTCGTACATCACACGCAGCCAGTATCCGTTGAATTCCAATGACGTCAACGCGCTTCGTCGGCCTGGGTGGCATAACTGTCCGCCGCCCGGTCAGACAATGTGTGCAGTGGCCGCATTTGGGCCTCTGTCCAGGCAGGCCCATACCAAAGTGCTCCGCCAGCGCCAGAGAGAGACACTTGTCGCCCGTCATGATATCCTCGACCTGCTTGGTGCGATCCAAGGCGTCCTGCTCGCGGCGCGAGAGATCCTCGTGCAGTTTGTCGACCAGCGCGTCCCTCTCCTTGCCCGACCGGGGTAACCGCCGCAGAACACGATATTTGTGCTCGATGCCCCCGGCCCGGAGTTTAATGGCGCCCGTATCGTTCAGTTCGTTGAGCTTCCGGACGAGATCAACTCGCATGATCCCAGTACGCGCAACAATTTGGTTCAGGTCGATATGGTGTAGCGTTGACTTTTTGATCGCACCGGCATACAACGCTTTGCCTTCAGGTGAATTTTCTGATTTTGCTCGCCCATAGTACATCGGCGTTGCTTCAAACTTGTATTCGCTGTACTCTGGCGTGATCGCGCGGATCAGTCCAAACTGCAGCTCCAGCGCTGCGTAGATGGTGGCCAATGGGCTTGTGCGGATATCAAAATCGCGAGACTGGACATGATGACTTTTTTTGAAGGTATCGCCCACGGGCTTGGACGCATTTTCAGGGCTGAAAATGTCCAACATCAGCTCTTCTAGGGATTGTCGTGACGGAAGGTCACCCCGTGCAAAGTTCTCCCGCATGTACCAGTCTTCAGGGCAGATGTAAAACATGCAATTGCTGGTTTTGCCATCTCTACCTGCGCGCCCAATCTGCTGGCAGTATTCTTCAATTGTGCTCGACATGTCAAAGTGGATAATGTTGCGAATGTCCGGCTTGTCAATGCCCATGCCAAATGCAATGGTGGCTACGACGATTCGAATTTTGTTGGCCAAAAACCTGTCTTGAATTTCAGTTTTTGTTTCCACCTTCAACCCGGCGTGGAATGCTTCTGCTTGGAAGCCCTCTTTGCGCAGGTCAGCCGCCATTGCGACCGCTTGCTGCTGGAGAGTGACGTATACCAGGGTGGCTCCTGGGTTATCTCTGAGGAACTGGAAGATGAGTGGGTATTTTTCCTCCTTTGTTTTGACCGCTCGGACGTGCAGATTGAGATTTGGCCGATATATGGGCGTGCGAAACACGCCTTCCGGCTGGATCTTGAAGGAGTTGCAGATGTCTTGGGTGACTTTTTGCGTCGCCGTCGCCGTGAGACAGACGACTCGATCCGCTTTGACCTCCTCGGCAAACCGCGCAACTTTGAGATACTCGGGTCGGAACGAGTGGCCCCATTCAGAAACGCAGTGTGCCTCGTCAACCGCCAGAAGGCGGACACCGCCCCGGACGTGCTGCATCGTCTGAACAAAGCCCTCGTTGTTTAGTCGCTCCGGGGCACAGTATATGAGGCGAATTTTACCCTCACGTAGGCCGGAATACGTGTCCTGCAGCTGCTCCCACGTCTTTGTCGAGTCAATGACGTCGGCTGGCAGCTTCCGCCGCCGCAGCGCGTCTACCTGGTCCTTCATCAGGGCAATGAGGGGCGAGACGACGATGCTGATCCCATGTTCACCAGGTGCTCTTGATCCCCCCTCCAAGTCAATCTGCTCAAAAGCAATGGCCGGTATCTGTTTTGTGTGTCAGAGCCTAATTGCGGTGGGAGTTTTTTTTTTTTTTTAAAAAAGGAAATGTGGCGAACCTGGTAGCAAAGGGACTTTCCAGCACCTGTGGGGAAAATTGTTAGAGCGTTCTCGCCAGCGAGGAGCCTTTCAATTGCGCCGGCTTGCTCATGACGAAAAGACGCGTACCCGAATGTTTGGGTCAGCAGGTCTTGGGCGATGCGCATCCGGGCTGCCATGGTCGCATGGTTCGGTTTATTGGAGACATTGTCTGGGAAGACATCCAGTGTTTCCACATCCCCAACAACTGCTTCGTCGCGAAATTGGGTTGGCTGTCTTTTTGGCGGGGGTGTGCTCTTGTCCACCTCGGATTCGAGCTTTCGCTTTGAAACGGACGGGCGCTGCTGGAGAGTCGTCAACTCGTCAGCGTCCACACCGTCAAAAAGCTCGTCCCCAGAGTCGAAGTCGCTCATTTTTTGTCCTGTATGCTGGAGTATGAGGTCAACTCTAGATGCGACTCAGGAAGCGCGATGTCTTGCAAAGGGCAAGAGCATGGGAGTGGTCTGCCTGGCATCAGATCTGCGGTACTTGGCTTATTCTGTAACTTTCAAGCCAGAGTCGCCCAGCAAACGAGTAACAATTAAATTTGCTTTTGCTGGTGGCGTGCGGTGCTGGCAGCGGTATTTTCGCAGCCTCTTGAATTACGTAAGCCGGAGCCGCTCGTAGTTGACTACCCTGTACTTAAACTTGCGTAATCTTATGTGCTTGGGGCTATTCATTTTTTTTTGTTTATATTTAATTGATCATGCTCAGAAACTACAGGTCGCAGTCCAGATACAAGCGAGGTGCTACGCTTTCGAGGCGCTGCTTGGCAGAGGTGCCGCCTCCACAGATTGCAGATCAGGGTCGGGTTGCTAATGCGCATAATTCTGACGAGAGCAAAGAGTGGCAATGACATATTTGGTAACCCAGGGCCTGTTTATACACGTCACTCTGGTTACACACTGGTTACACACTGGTGACTCTCCGATTATGTCTCCACTTGCTGATTACAATACAAATCGTTGTATGTATTTCCAGTAAAAACCGCCGCTAGAACCAATCATCGCATTATTAATGAGGTCCATGCTTGCATTTAACTGCTTAAAGAAGTGATCACTAGTTATGTAGCAAAATAAAGAACTAGAGGCTGTAACAAGAGTTAGGTCTATTCTTTGTTCTTCTGCAAAAGAAAAACCCCCTACTAAGAATAAATACCTCTGTTTACGGATATACTCTTTCTTTTCAACGTGCTCTCTTCGTTATTTACCTCTCCTATTTATCAAACCACTTTGAATTTTGGCAGTACTAACTGACTGGTGGTGGCGCACCCTTCTCGATTTGTGCTGCTCCGCTGGGCCGTCATCCTGGCCACCCAAACTCATTATGATACGTGTATTATAACCTGTCCGCTCACACGTGCAAGGCGTAGTTTTGGTGGCGGATTTTTGTACGCCTTATTGGATTTGGTAAATAATGATTGGATAAGTATAAAGAGTGTGTGACAACCCCATCGTTTCTTTCTGTCCTCGTTTTTATATTTCATACTGAGTGCACTGTAGACTGCCGACAAAAGCCAAGCTGGCTTGCGGCATGCGCCTTGGCTTTATCAGCGTTCCACATGCTGTGTGAGCCTGATGCGGCCCAATCCTTCTGAGACCCTCGCCCTCTGAGCATGTCTAGGACAATGAAATGACGCAAGAGCCGTCTCTGACACCTACAATTGGAGAGCCTGACCTTGAAAAGCGACAAATACAATGCCTGCTGAGACGTTAGTTGTCGATTCCATCAGGGAATGGGTTTCTTACTGCAAAGCCCATCATGCCAAGTGCGCCGAGCTGACCCTGGACGCGATGGTCGACTCATGTGGTAAAAGTCGCCCGTCTTGGCTTATTGACGTCCGCAGAAGATCTCTTGTGCCCGGCAGCGTGCAGGGCGACTATCTAGCTCTGAGCTACACTTGGCAGGAAAACACTCCGCATGTCGATGAATACACGCATCCGCTCGAGCTTCTGACAAGCAACATAAACCTGCTGAAGCGCCGGGATGGCCTGGAGAGCGGCAAAAAGCATCTGCCCAAGGTCATTCGTGACGCCATGGAGCTTACTGTAGCAACGGGTGCGCAATTTTTGTGGGTGGATAGGCTGTGCATCGTGCAAGATGACCCGCGCAAGATATCCGAGTTTATGCAAATGGACAACATCTATGCAGGTGCACTGTGGACAATTATTGGCGCCGCGGACTGTGGGTTGTTTGATGCGCCCGAGACAACTCTCCGCAGCCCTCGGAGGTGTTCTTGGAGCATGCCAAACGAAACCGCCGACTCGCGCGTCGCTGCATACTACCGAGCCGTGTTGAGGTCCAACTGGGCGAAAAGGGCCTGGACGTATCAGGAATACATCTTGAGTAACCGAGTCGTTTTTTTTGTTGGGACGGACATCTTTTGGCAATGCGAATGTGCAGTCTGGGACATGCAGTTTCTCCATCCGAGCCGGCGTGATAGTGCAGTGGGCGAAGAGGGCCCCCCTCCCAGCTCACGCTTCATTCGGCAGCTAAAAACGCCCACCACATCCGACTTGAGCCTCTACGCAGACGTAGTCTGCCCTTACAATGGACGTGACTTGACATATCTAGAAGATGGTCTGGCAGCATGCCTGGGTATCCTGCACCGCTTGATGCCTGCATTTCCCGGCGGGTTTATATTTGGACTGCCCAGGCTGTATTTTGATTTTGCGCTTCTCTGGCAGCCATTAAAAGGTTCCTATAGCTCTTTGAAACTTTCTGACCCATCTTCTCATGACGAAGCTGGCGGCAGAATGGATCTACCAACTCGAAGGCCGACCTTGCCATCTTGGGCCTGGTGCGGTTGGCAATGTGTCATCGACCCGAAAAGCCTGCAAATGGCTCACGGGTTGGGCAGAACAAAAAATCGTGCTGCCACAAGTACTAGTTCTTGGACATTTGAAAGTATTGCTAAATGGGAATACATGGCCGAGCTCCAGGAGAGCTCCAGGCGTTGTGAAGCTGATGGTCAAGAGACACCACCTCCAGCGTTTCGCTGGCTGCCAGTTTCTGCTGCTACATCGGCGCCACTATGTACAATCATCTCCGCTGATGTTCCATATGCTCTCCTTTGTCCAGCGGCCACCTTTGAGATTCGTAGTGCGGACCGTCGGAAACGAAAAGCCGGCTTCATGGTTTCTTACGTGAATCCAGCTCTGCAGGACAAGCCACTAATAGAAATGCCACGGGTTGTTGTCCTGATGAATAAGAGTCGTTGCTTCTCAGGCCTACTTCGCATCACAGGAGAAGGAATCTGTCCGCTCAGAGAAAAGATGGAGTTGATTGCCATCTCTCAAGGCACTGTCAACGGCAAAGACCTTGCCAATTGCTTCGAGGAAATGGTATTTCGGAAGAGCATCTATTACACGGCGGAGAAATTTCACGCCGTCTACAATGAGAACAACCGTTGGATCAAAAGCTCATCCCAATTATCTTGTAATGATCAAGAGAATTATCAAGTTGACGCCATTGGCGAGTGCGAAAACGCCCTGCGACTTTTACCGGAGGACTACGAGGACACGAGAATCTACCACTTTTACAATGTTCTCTGGGTTAAATACGATGAAAATGGGACCGGGTATAGGGCAGGTTGCGGTAGGGTTTTGCGTTCTTACTGGAAAAGAGATTGTTCTGGAAAACGGCCTATAAGGCTCGGATGATTGTTGAATGTGTTGATCTGGAGATTTAAGGAGAGTTGGGGTCACGAATAAGCCACCCAAAGTTATTGCTGCCGAAGGTTGGCCAGAATAGTAAGCTTACTCAGGCATCAGCCCGTCTTTACACTTGATTTCTCACCATGACTGCTATGGAGACGAGGCTTTTAGTACATATCTACCAGCGCCGGTTTTTGCAAGTAAGCCTCGTCCTGACAGGTAGGCGAGCAATGGAACAACAACGGATATCCTGCCTGGCCTGTGATGCAATATATCATGTTAAAGAAGGCTCGATCTTGAACTGAACATAGAAGATTACTGAAACTTAAATAACAACATGCATATATTTCAATTTTAATTAATTTAATGTTAAATATATGCATTTAATATTTTAGACTTGATTGTTCCTCGTAAACTGTGCAAGGATAAATATAGCTGACTAACTGTAGGGCATGTGAGCATCAGAAGTACGTTGTGGCCTTGTTCAATCTTTAATGATCAAGATGTAACGCTGCAGCTTTACTCTGGAGTAGAGAGCAATAGCTACTCAAGATAACTTTGATAAAACAACGTAAAGTAGTGCTGCATATCATAACAGCACTATAGCCACGACTCAATCAATGCCGCCGTGTCCCCAATTCCGTTAGACTATGACGCAACAACAACAGCCACCATTCTTAACCTTGTCAGTTTCTCGTGCTTGCGCGACCAAAGTAGAAGGTTGTGCATCTGGTGCCGGTTCGATTCGTTGCAGATTTCGAGGCTGCCCGCTCTGCAGCAGCTGTGGTGGCGGTTCGTTCTGTCGCAGCTGTGGCTGTGGTTTGTTTTGTGGCAGCTTTAGTAGCAGCTTGAATTGCTTCACCTTGCACTGCACTGGCAATATCTCTGGCCCGGATAAACGTGATGTCACCTCGGTTAGCTGCCGGGCCAGTTCCCACGGCAGATTCAAGCCTCCTGGGCCCTTCGGCGTCGCTGCGTTCGTCTCCAGGCCGCTAAGATTTGTGGAAGCGTTGGCAAGTATGACAATGTACGTCTCGAGGATGCTGCCACTGCCATGCGGCGTATCTTCGGGCCAGGTCAGCTTGTTCCCAACCAGCATAGCACCGATGCGGTCTTTGTTCCCATAGGTGTATGCCTCGCCCGGAGCGATGGGCCTGCCAGAGGCACACGCCGTAGAGAGGAGTTCGACATTTTCTCCGCTCACGCCAAAAATCCAAGCATAGATTGTCTCACCCCCCGTCCTGTCGTGATTCTCGATAGAGATATAGATGCAGTCGCCGACATGGGCCGTCACCTCGCCTTCTGGCCAGGGTTGCTTTATGGAGCCAACAACTTGGCCACCCTCGATCGTGGTTTCAACAACCAGTTTCGATCCGTCAGTAGGGGTACGCAGCCCGAGAACGCACTGAGCCCTGGCCAACGATTCCAGCTTAGCGACACACTGTTGCCTCTGTTGGTTATTGTCTGGCCAACTCCCAAGCAAAGTTTCCTCATTGTTTTCGTGGCTTAGGAGTTTAATCTCTCCGGCAGAGCGCTTGACCGTGGCTGAGCAAAGGCTGCCCTGCTCACCCGGCTCGACGTAGTCGAGAAACTTCGACTTCTTAACGGTGGTGTAGAAGCAGTCGTCTGGCGCAAAGCCGTCCAGAACGACGCGTATAAGACCCAGAGGTCTGCTTTCAAACAATGCAATTAGACCATCCTTTGGCCATTTGCCATCCCCAATAGTGGACAGCTCGGAAGCCTCTGCATTCGACTTGAGTGGCCCAACACGGTTGATAGTGAGCTTTGCCAGGATTTTCTTGGGCTTAGACGAGTTGTAATCTGTTGCTAGATGCAGAGAGTAAACGTCGTTTATTTGCACCCCGTGGAGAAACCCACCTTCAAGTACCATATTAGTATCAGAATTTGTCTCGGGATCGGACGACACAGTGAGCATTCCGTCCGGGTCTGCCACCTCAAGCTGAAAGGCAAATCGACGGGCACTGCCATCTATGGAGGGATGCTGATTACGGCTCGTCTTCTTCATCAGCTCCTGGACCTGCAACATAATGCTCCACCACGAGGCGCGAGATTCGCCGCCCTTTTCCGCACAATTGTGATACATAATTTTCTCCAGGGCATGTGTGAGGCAGCCCCTGTCCTGGTCGTCGATCCTGCGCTCGTAGGCACATTCGTCGCTTGCCGCAGCAGAGATGCTCACGACATGCGGGTTTCTTTCGAGGTGAAGCTCCTTAATAATTTCGTTGCTACGAATTTTCGCAAGGTGGCACATGATCTCGCGATAGTCGTACGGATCAATTGACTTGATTCGTCCAGGCACCCTGGCCATCTGGCTAGAATGACAGCAGTCCAGGATGATTGTGACATTTGTGGTTTTTTTTGTTGTCTTGAGTAGATACTGCGACAGTTCGATGTCGGTGATGCCCCGCCAGTCATTCTCTGTCGTTTTCTCAAAGTCTACCGGGACCAGGTACTGCAAGACCCGGGGTTTGGGACCACTCTTTACTTCTGGCACATTAAGAGACACGCCTCCATGACCAGAGTAGTAGATGACTACGGCGGCATCATCTGTACATATCTTGTCTATCATATCGTCCCAGGCTTTGGTGATATCTGCCTTTGTTGCCTTGGGGATAACTGCTATGTCTTCATGCTTAAATCCGTGATTTTTCAGAATTCTCTGCATCGCCTCTAGGTCTGTCTGGACGCCTTTCAGGTCTTTGAAAGGACATCCGACGAGCAAAGCTCGCGATTCCTTCTGGCTGCTAGAACTAGAAGACATGATGCCAGAATTACTGTGTAATGATGGGTTTCAAATAGCCATAAACGGGATGAGCGGGGGTCAGGCACTCGTTTATAGCCATTTCAAAGTATTGAGTGGCTTGTTGATTGCCTGACGACGCTAGTCAAAGTGACCACTGGGGTGACTTCCACTCGAACGAAAAAGTATATTAAAATACAATACTCTACGTACTGTTTAAGTACTATAGTTTACTAGTTTCCCATGGGGTTTGGTGACCCGTTTGACCTCGCGACTGCCAAACACATAGTTGAATGTCCAACACTCCAGTCACACACATGTATCTATGACTCTCAATGATTCAATAGTTCCGAGGGATGCACAAAAAGACCTGACAATATTGGAACTTTTGACTGAAGTATGCACTTGGCGAGCTGATGGCTGCATCTGTAGGATTGGGTGGCGTCTGTAATGCAACGCAAGCAGCTCAAACAGGAAAAGAAGACCGCTTCTTATGAAAGCGACAATAATGGGCAATAAGCTTCCCAAGAATGTGCAGGCCCGGAGCTTTAACCCCGACACATGTATGGGCATTTGCCGGTGAAGGAATTAATAGACTCCCGCGTCCTCATCGCCGCTGAACTTACTGGCGCTAGTTTGGGACGTTGGAGTGAGGTAGTAGTACATCAGTCTGAGCAGGGAGAGCCGGTTGGCTGGAAATAGAGCACAAGATCACAAACACAACTTCCGATATACATTTTGCTACCGTCACCTAGTAGCAGGCTGCCGATATGTGATATCTATCACATTCTGTAGTGGGGTAGACCACCGCGCGGTCACGACCCTGGCGCGGTGACCAGATGCCAGCCAATAGGGAAGAGCATGAAGAACACCAGTAAAGCGATGCATATTAAATCTGTTATTGTGTTAGGGTAGAAGAGTCACATCAAGGAGCCTCAATAGAATTGATGTCATCATTGAAGCGCTGGATTGTAATAACAGAGTAATTAAAATTGATGTAATTGATGAAATTGATGACGATGCCTAATAAGCGACGGCGGGCTGTTAAACTCTTGCTGATGTCTCGCAAAGGGCAAGAGCACGGCAGCGGTCTACCTGGCATCAGATCTGCGGTACTGGGCTTAATTATCGTAGGAATTTCAAACCGGCGTCGCTCAGCAGTAATAAACAAATTTTCCTTTGCTGGTGGCTTGGGGTGATTGCGACACTGCTTGCGACCGAGAGGAGGTTTGCTGTCTATTCGTAGCCTCCTAGAATTACGTGAGCCCAAGTCGGCCTCTAGCGGACTACCCTTTACTAAAACTTGGGTAATTTTGTGTGCTTGCCGCTTTATACCTTTTTAACTTTTAATTATTCTTGCTCTGAAATGACGGCTTCTGACTAGTCAATTCTCTGATGCACTTATAGACGGAACAAAATCTACAACAGGCATCACCTAGACGTAAAATATACGAGTTATTTAGAGTGAAACCTAGCTACATAACTATGCATATTTCTACATGAATCAAAGTAATACTCTATTATTATATATGTATAAATATAGATTAAAAAGCAAATACACAAGCAACCCAGATGCCACTTAGGCTCCCAGCGCAGCGTGTGTTTAGTCGACATGTCGGGTAATACTACATGCTTTCTTAGCAGAACTCTGCAGCTGAAAGGCATTGGTTTCCACATTGACCTCCCAATAAGGTATCAGATGTCCAGCCAGAGAGCCAGTGGTCGCCGGTGAGTGCAAGCTGTGGGCATTTAGTGTACACATCAAAGGCGGCACCGACCAAGTCGCCATAGCGGGTACCAGTACCAGCAAGATTTTGCTCAATGGAAATACAGCAGCGAACGGCCTTATTTTCCTTACGGCCGTTACACATTGATTTCAACCCATGTGCAATAAGGTTGTTCGAAAAGCGAGGGTCGCGCAGTGAGTCAATGAGAGACACGCACTGGGCGACCTCTGCAAGGTTCTGCCATCGATTATCGCAGTGCACAGCGTTACTTCCACATCGCTTATTGAGCGACTGGGGAGCTCCAATAAGGGGCTCTTCGTTCGGGTTACCATATCTAAATAACTTATATTAGCGGAATGACCCGAGAGTGAAAAAAAGCCAGTTGTCCCAAGATAGGTAGCTGTCTTACAAGGTGATGTTAAGACCTCCGACTTCGACAACGTCAAGAATCTCATGAGCGGGCGCAGTGACATCTGCCACGGCATCTCCCAGGGCTGGCATCGCCACCACGCTGTGCAATGATGCGAACAACGCGGCGGCGCCGAAGGAGAGCTGACTGAACATTATAATAGAGGAGGGCAAGGTTAACACTCGGCCGTTATATCGTGGTGAATCTATTAGTGTTGAGACCTTTCCGAAATGTACAAGATTAATATGGCTACTTATACTTAGGAGAAGTTTGCTATAGTAATTCTGAGGCCTGTATTATTGCCTTCTGCCTTTTCGCCGTTCACAACGGTTCGCCGTGTCCCCTGTACGTGGGTGATCTCCGAGCTCACACTAGGCCTTTTTAAATAATATAGCCTAGGAAGGTAATAATTTCAGGTACTAGCCTTAAATAACGTCGTGGGTCAAGTCCGACATAGCTTATTTCGGCCGCATAGACAGAGTCGGGGGTAGTTACACTGTACGAGACTCAACCTCTAAAACCCCATAAAGAACCTGGTCTTTGCTTGGCGGTAATTATCCTCGTCTCGTTACCCTCTAGCCTCTAAGTAGCAGCAAGACACAACATGTATATTAAATCGGACTGACGTAAGATCGGAGATCACCCATTATACGGAGCGGGCACCAGAAGGTTACCACCTTCAGGAATTCGTACACCTACAACGCTACAGTACCGACAACGGTAGACAACGTTCAAAATGTCATCTTCGCTTAGAGTCAGTCAAACCCAAAACTAGCGCCCTGGAACCTACTGAGATCTCACGAGAGAGGAACGGAACGGTTCGTTCGCGCTACTGTTTGTCAGAGCCCAAATTCGGCTGAAAATCTTCTGGCTCAATGTTTCAAGAGCCTATCAAGACTGTACTCAATTACTCTAGCATGCGTCCTTTTAACTGATATGCAGTTTGTATGTCTAGAGTTCAAGATGACGATGCACAAGCGATGAGGTGACCAGCTATGTAGGTCGAGGATAGTTATAATTAGATAGACAGCAAAGGGCAGTAATTCCACCACTAGTCATCTCTTACAATATGGACTTGGAGTGAGAGTACAGTAGACCTAGTATACAATCAGCAGTTAGCTCTGTAATGATAGGGGTTTGTTGTTAATAATCAACTATCAGTGCTTTAGTTCCAATGAAGACTAAAATAGGCCGACCTTCCCGCTTTCTTGCTACGGGGCCCGTGGTGGGACGGCCTCAATTGGAATAGGTCTCATGACTCGATCGCTACAAAACATAGTGGGCTAACTACTTATCAGTCTACAGGGCGGGGTGTATTTACCAAATCGAGGGATAATTTTATAGGTAATTACACGTAGTCAGAGTCCACGGGAACTAAGCATAGCTTGCCTTGCTCAACCGTCAATATATAGCCTGCCGAGGCTGGCAGCCCAGTGGTTATGATGGCTCCATCGATACGCAAGCCTATGATGAAAATATCAAAACGCATGTATATCTTGCGTCAGATATTGGTAACAGAATGCAAACATGCCTCCAAAACGGGGTATAATTGCCTATTTTATAAGTGTAACGTCTGTTCAGGAGGTCAATGGTTCGGCAAATTCAGGGGCACTTGGTGAGCCCGACATGCTACGGGTCTTTTAGTCCACGAGACAATTTCAGACCGACACGGACAATGTCGGTTGAGTGCTTACTCTAAAAGAAGCTAGAAACGAGAAATATCCTCCAAAAAATGCCCTCACGTGTCGCCTCATTGTGGCGACCGGATTGACCTCTGAGCGGATCCTGTCCCAATGCAATCGCCAGGTCACGTATGGTAACCGAATCTTTCATGCCAGTGTTTTTGGTGAACACTTTGAAACCATAAAGACGGCCAAATATGCGACAGTCTATAGAACTGGCATATTTGCCCAGGATTTTAGATAGTCTTATGCTATAGCCGGTGTGCCAGTTAACTGGGCTGTTCGGTGTGATATCTTCTGAGAGTGGTGGAAGCCTATGTTTTGGAAGCGCGCCGTAATTCAGACTTTAACCGCGTCAAGGTTAACATTGCATCGACAATAATTATCGTATTCAAGGATTCGACTTTCTCAGGGCGGCCTACCGCTCCTGATTGGTCCGCAGTTCTCCTCCAAACTCCCTCGACTTCTGCCGCCTTCATGCTACGATGTCTGGCTTGCCATTGTTAGAGCTGCCGCTTTTTTCTCTTGAGTATGGGGCGTTCTCCACGGGAGTTTATAAATCGAATAACATGAGGAACTACACGGAGCCATGCGGCCAAATGAGGCTTGGCCTATGTACACAGTAGCAGCTGTTTGCTGGGCGGCTATAATAACCACTTTGAGGAAGGTTGGTCAAGAGGGTCTCGGTCACCAGCCAATGGCTGAGTCCCAAATCTGGCCCTTGGAAACTCTACCAATGGTGACATTGAGGCTTGCGAATAATGAATTTTACGGTGAAAGGGGACAAATGCCGACTTAGGGATACTAGTCGGCCAAAACCCACCGAGACATAGACCAGCTTCATCGCAACAAGCTGACGCAAATATTTACCATTCAGGGCCGCTCAGCCAGCAGGGCCACTAATCAGGTCAGTCTTATCAAATACCTGCCACCTCTTTCCACTATATTGCTTTGGGGCGGCCTGCTGGGGGCACGGTTCTGCCTTATGTCCAGGGCGTGGGCGCTGTCGGAACCTATGATCTCCAGACTCGGTTGCTACGTATGGCCCAGCTGAATTACATGGCCAATAGTAGCGCGAGTTTACCATTGCTTGAGTCAAGGAATGGTGCTCCGCTTGTCTTGACCGGTATGCAGACTACATGAACCAATCTGCAACAAAATTATCAGCCCCATACCTCGACGAAGGTTAAGTTTAAGTAGCAGGCTCACTCCTCATCCCCCATGGCATCCGCTGCACAGTTATTTGAATATAATCTCATAAGCAAGGTCCCATAAAGTATGAAATTTATTACAAAAGTCAGTCTAACGGCTGTCGCCTTCAGTCAATGCTGCTATGCATCAGTTGGCCTGCTCAAGGACTACAATGGTGCGCCGTATGTTATTCCATACCCTAGCTCAAACGAGGATGCATGCCGTAATGCTCGCAACATTGGTTACAATGGTGCAAACCCTTGTGAAAGCGGACAATTCCAACTGAGCAACGGATACAACTACTATTTCGCGTACTGTGGAACTTCTGCCTTCTCCCTATACAATGGCGACGGATCTTACAATCATAAGTGTGGAGGAGCCAACCAAAAGTTCTATTGCAATGGCCCTGAAGGACAGTTTACATACCACATGGAGTGGTTATGCTGGTTGGTTGGATTTATTCTAGGCATTTTTATTCAACTAACTTGTTCATTAAGATTGGGTGACCGACTTTGTCACGACTCCTCTGACTGTCGTAACATGGGAAAACGGATTTCTTCGTACAAGACATAGCTACTGTTGCGGCAGCTGGCTTAGGTCACTGACCAAGTGTCGGATCCGTCATCTGTAGGCCGCCGTGCCCCAGATACGAGGGAATAGAAGGCACAAGAAATTCTAGTGCTTTGTTTCTTTTTCAGTATGTTATAGAGAGAGATTCTTTCCTTCTATCCCTAGATAATCAAGATTCATCACACATGCATGTCCCCTGGGAGAAGCCCTCCCCAAGCATATGCCGCGTGATAATCGCCCACAACGTACGTTCAAGCCAAACCAACAGCTACACACTCTGATCTGTCTCTGACATTAGAAGTTACTCTTATTCTACTATATTCATTCTCCTCTTTATTTTCAATTTACTATGCACTGCTTTTCCTAGACTGTTACGTTGTCGTGGAAGAGGTGTTACGGAGAGCCCTACTTGACCTAGCAAGACGGATTCAAATGCTAACATTCGACCAATTTAATCCCAATATAGTACTCAAGAACTGATTATTTCTAAGAGTTTTGACAGTATTATCAGCAAAGATTATTGTTATCTCAAGAAAACTCTAGTGGGTGCTGTAGTATTTGGAGCGTTGGCCATCTATAATTAGGCTACCTGGTAAGTATAGATCTTTGACAAGGGTTTCGGTTTCTATAGATATGTTGGTCTAATCAGGGAATTGACCTAGGTTGTGGGATTATGTTCATTCATTACTTGTGCCTGTATTTAAGTTTTCTTGTATTGGTAGCAAATGCAACGATAGTGAGGGTATGATCGAATGCCGAGTTGTAGTATAATATTGGACGCCGCACCAAGCCGGCCCCCCTGCCCGAGAAGCGGTGAGCAAGCGTCAAAGATGAGTTCGGAAAACCCGTCACCATCGGCAGCTGCACGGACAAATGCACCAGTAACCGTGCAGGAGTGGAAATATATGCCAAGATAGAAGCTCCGGTCCGGGTTAAAACCCATTATGTAGGTAAAACAGAAGAGATGATCTGCGCTGTTCAGAGTCGTGCGCGACTTTTCGGTATCTGCGGCCCCGTAAAATAATTCAAGTTATTAAACCAAATACCGAAGTAAGAGAGGTAGGTGCCAGGTGCCACCCCTCGGCACCTTTGCTTTTTCCTGCTGAGTTTTACTTCTGATATTATTTCTTTTTGTATTTTTTTTAAATGCCCAACTTTATTATCCTTATAGATAGTTGTTTATAGTTTTCATGTTTAATATATTTGGACTTCCTTTAGGCTAGTAGAACTTCCTCTAGAGGCAGCCTACAATGACTCTAGGGACAAGTGACTATGATAAATAGGTGAATTAATAGAAACTGGTTGAAATGCCAAGTTAAAAGGGTTCTGGCGTATGTAAGGCTTAATAGAGAAGAGTGGTCGTATTCACTGTTTACTTAGTAGACTGTAGAGGATCTGGAAATTTGTCTTTAATGTCCATGTCGTCTTGATAAACCGCTGGTCAGCAGTCATCGCCATAATATCCTAAAACCTGTCTCAAAGCACATCGAGACGCTTCAAATCCAGCGCCTTCGCGGCATCTCTGCCAAGCCAGGGGCGGCGACGCATCCATAGCGGATTCGCTATCGCAGCATTCTCTCATGCCCTCAGCCAAGTAGCCTGTACTGCTGCAACTTAGTATACCCTATGCCCGTTTGCACATGTTGCTAGTCTATTATATCGATTAACATTAGTTTTCTTTGAATCATTGGTCTAAGTTTAGAGACTTACTCCGCACTAGAACACATCTGTTAGTTATCTAAGACTTATCGTAATAAATAGAACAGCTCATAAGGTTACTTACATTAAGTGACTATTATGATGATAATTAGTCTACTAGAAATGTGTCATATTATGGAGAAAATAATCGGCAGGTTAAGCTCACAGGATTAACAGTCTCACAGCACTATAATTTAAGCGTATAATGTTAGTACGTTTTAATAGTGAAGGAGATGAGCAAATATAAATTTGAGTCACATACACAACGGAGGTTACAGCCGCTGCTGTTACCATGGGGGTGGTTACAGCATTCTGCCTGTGGGAGCGACCTGTCTTGAAGTGTCTGTGCTGGCGAGGCTGTTGCTAGGGCGATCAACACCGCGAAACAAAATGTGTGTGGGAGCATTTTTGGGTTATGTTTTGGTTTAGGAAGGCAGCAACTGCGATAGCCAGGCGATTGTATTGTCTTTTGCGGAATGTGCTGTCTTGCAATGAATCTAAAGCGAAGTTGCTGAGGTATTGAAAACGGTCTGGTAAAATATTGGCGCATATGCTCTTTTATACTCAGAAAGTTTAGCCAACTAGTTTATTGGAACATTCTATGTTAATGATAAGTAGCCCTTGTAAGCACTTGACTGGCTTAGGCAGGTAAATGGTTCTAAAGGTGCTGTGCGATGATGAGTAACTGTCAAGAACACTGTTTATTCTTAGCTCTAATTGCCTGTCTCATTTCTGGTATAATAACAGAAAGAAATATAAGCGGCCCCCACAGATGCATCAATCCACTCGCTACTTTTCAACTAACTATGAAGCCAATGTGGGACACAGTGTTGGTGCTGATCGACGGCCTCGTCGGTCGAATGTCTCGGCAATTACTCCTGCACCCCACGGCTGGTCCGACAACAGAAACAGGCCCAGCCACGTAAGCAACGTTGACGTTACGCTCCAGTTGCATAGCCTGGTTGACCCCTCAGGCAAGTAGCAAGTGAGACAGTATTGTTTCTTTAATGTGTTGTATACAGGGTAACGAGAGCCTTTTTTATTAAGGAGACTGCTTTCAAGAGTAGTTTCGGGACTTGATTGTATTGATTTACGACATGGTTAAAATATTCGTAGCACAGGATTACATGCGTCTACCGATTGAGCAGGACTAGATGACCTCAATCATACGAATCAATCAATGAATCCATCGATGATTAATAATCAAATCCAACAATCAACCCAAATCTAAGTCCAAAAAAGGGGAAGAGAAAAAGTATAACATTGTAAGACCCACTTGGCGCAGATGAGACATGATACTAGCTGAAAAAGAGAACAGATTTTGCAAAATCGGCTGGTAATTTACATGCCTTGTGCCAAGGTAACACGCAAGGTGCTCAGTCATCTACGTGGGGGGTTTAATAACGTAGTGAAATTGTCAAAGAGAACCCCACAGAAGAAATGGGAAGATTGTAAGTGTGAGGAAGTGTAGAAGAGGTGCTGGTATTCACGAGATGTGCAGGCAGGTCCTCTCTAGCTGTAGAAATTATCGCTGGCCTCTTCCATCGGGGTCGAGGCAGGCTCGCAGCTATATACCAGCATTCCAGTCACATGCCCTAAAGGTTACTGTCAGGCTCGATGATGCTTTCGCCGGCATCCTGACAGTAGTCTAAATTTGTGTTAGCCCTGTGCCCTTCTTTCCTGTTAAATTACACTAGGAACTATAGACGTGGCATTTATTGGACTAGGTTGCCATGAAGCCAACCGTGCAATATAAAATGCCTTCTGATTCTAACGTAGACCACAGTTAGGATAGACTAGGCAAGCACCCTCGGTGATGATCGGAGGATAGTCCGTCCGAGCACTTGCCTGCCGGTGCAACTCTCCTAGACCCGCAGCTGTCGGGACAATTAATATGTGGGTAACCATTCCATATTACTGAATCTTTAACCCTAGTTATAAGGCTATTCAAGAGGGTGTGGGGAAGGTGTGGCTTCATAATGATAGAACAAGAATTCATACATCTCAGCTCTAGCCCGTAGTTATTATCAAATAAGAAGACTCAGTTACTTACCGCAAAGCTCATCTAACTACTATATGATTTTATAATTATTCTCTTTTATAGGTGGGCTATGTATTACAATGTTGAAGTAGCTTTAGAGTAAAACGGCGCGAGGTTGGTCACTTTGCCGTCGGGTCTATGTGTGCTTACACGCGGCGGAGTGGCCGACATGAGCAGCGCGTAACGTCGGCCACCTGTAAGACTTAACAAACTGGCTTTACACACAGCAATGGAGAACTGACCGGGAATTTCGGCAAGCAGCGGTACGTGCCTGAGCGCCTTCCGCGCGTCGCGCGAGCTTCGCGGGTTGGGGGACGGGGTGGACAATTCAACTTCACCGGATCTGGCAAGGCTTACGCTAGCGTCCGTCCCAAAAAAGGTAGCACTGTAACGTAGGCCACCCACCTGAGAGCCACCCCACTTGGGAGCCACCCTAACGCGTCGCGTACCTCTCTGTAACGATGGCTTATCGACGTAAGTCACAGTTGGGGTATGCTCTAAAGCAAGTCAGGTTATATCGAACAGTACACTGGTAAGTATCGTCAAGAGTAGAACTCTCAATAGTAGAACTATTGCTTAGATTGATCAATAGAGATCTAAACT
>FWCC01000423.1:0-11571 GCA_900169235.1 Zarea fungicola | reverse complement strand
ACATGTCCTAATCGGGCCATGGGCGTACTAGCCTTTCGGCGGCCTAGCACTGCCCCGCGTCCCGTGTTGTAGCGTTTGTAACAGTACAGGGGCATTGTATATTTATTTACCATATCCAGAAATACAAACCCCACGCAGTATGTTCGTAGACGATTTGCTGCCGTCGTTGCATCGTACAATTCGGCGTGTCCAATATCCCAAGCTCATATGCCATCGAAACCGCCTGAGCTCCGTAGGTAATGCCAATCTTATCTAGAGAGTGCATGTTATAGATAATATTTATCACAATACCTGCTTGTATGGTGGTAATAGAGCCCGGTTCAAGCCGCTCCAGCTCCCAAAGTCTCCTTGCCTCCGAAAGAAACTTGTATAGTAGTGTGTGCGTATTCCAGAACTGAGCTTTGTCCGGGAGCTCTTTGTTGCAGCTCTAAAAGGTGACGCATTTAGCCATAGCGACTTGTCTTGGGTTCAGAGGCAGCTTACACAAGCATGTGCCAGAACAGCGTTTACTAGCAACGGAGAGCAGAACTCAGTGCTGCCTGATAACATGTCATCAAGAAAGTAATCCTTATGGAAGCCTGTCAAAAGCTGATTTCTGTAAGCAGATATAGATGAAGAAGGCGCCTTAACAACGTATTGTCGCCATGCACAGTGGTCCATTTTGTAAGATCAACCATGTTGAGCCTCGGATCTGCGATGGATGCTGTGTGGTAGGGCTTAAGATACTGTGGCCTGTGACTCTCGACTTGAGACATATTTGCACTCCTACTTTGCGATGGTAGCACCAGCTCATAGAGTAAGGACTTGAGGTAGGTATTCTTTGGCATCTGCAGCCATTCTGGCATTTTATTTCGATAAGGGAACTCGTATTGGAGTTTGGTCTCGGGGTTTAGGTGAATCTAAATAAGTAGGTCACCGCCCTCAAGCTGCTTAGCAAGAGCCTGAGCCTCTTGTGTGTCACGTAAGCGACGAAAAACGGCGGTGGCCTCTGACTCGTTCATGATTTGCAACACAGAAACGACACGTTGTAGAGCGCTATGAGAAGCCCTGAGGTGTCGCAGTTCCCCTTCAGCTTCAGTTCTCTCTCTCCATTGGGCTGCTGCTCTCGTCTCGCCGGGGCGCGTGCTGTAATTGCACACCGTACCCTTTCGGAGGCAGACATGACAACTTGGGCGGTAGCCACTGCACTGAGTATAGAGTTACTAATTGGCTTCTTCCGTGTCCCTTGGGATTTCTTGCGTGATGTGCAGTTACTACTGACGCAGGACACAACATACTTTCACTCTTGATCGCCTGCATTCCTCACATGCCGCGGCCACGGCGGGCCTTCGTCTTGGGAGGGGAGTGTTGCGCGTCTCGACAGGCGGTGCTCTCCCATCTCGCGGTAGAAGCGGCCGCAAACGCTTCGTAGGGTTTGCACTCGTATTTTGCTCTCTAACCTTTGGCTCGAAGCGGTGGCAAACAAAATGAGTTATGGAAGCCAAGCGGTGAAGATGCAAGCATCCAAGAGCAACATTACCAGCACGTGACGCCATTTTTCCCCGTCTGCCTTGACGCTTAATACCGGAGTAACGTCCGAAACGCAGTAGCCAATACGCGGCACTGAATCCAGCCCTTCAATAGCGTCATAGATAGCCATTGGAAGGCATCAACCTCGGGTGTGACGGCTCCATTTCTATTTCACAGACATACTCGCTTACTGAGCAGCATGCCTATTGGTGGATGTCCATTGCCTAGGCTCTGGAGCGTTCCTCACACAAGGGAGTGACGGCAGCAGTCTCAGGCCCGTCTTGGAATCATGATTCCCCCAGGTCTTTTTCGATATCCGAAATGATTCCGATGCTTTATAGCCATTTTGGTATTCATCTCCGCGGCATCGAGAACCTGCAGCTTATGGAGCTGGCAACACGGACATCGCGCAAGAAATTTGTTAGCGGCCTCGCCAAATGGAAAGAACTGGATAGGCCTCTTACAACCAGTGAGAGACAAATCTTTTCAGAGAGCAAAAATACGGCTAGCTGCTCTTCGCGCTAGAAAGGACGGCAGCTACGAGGTGTTCCACAAACGACCATTTGTCGGGGAGATTTTGCAATACCGCGCCAACGATGTGTGCAGTTTGCCACAGTTGGGGAAGCACGACAATGGCAAGATGGGCCGCAAATGGAGAGAGAAGATGCTTTCAAGCTCGGCTACTCAAACTGCGATAGAGGAATAGCTGCTTTGTCGAGCAAAGTTACGGCAGAGTTTGGTACTCCTCTAACTTACGGACCTTCATACGCGACTTCTCCAGAAACCCGGCCAGGGGCCACTGTTTACTTACTCCAAGTATATGTACACACACTTACCAGTACAGCGAGGACTCTGCCAAAGCGAATGCCAACACGCGAAATGGACGCCTCGCCTGTGCCGTCGACCTTTTCGCTTCTTGCATTTTTGAAGAGCTTATCCAGCCAACCTGGGTCAGGGCCGATAATGGCATAGGTACGGGCGGTATGTGCTTCGTCGTAGCCCTGCGACCAAAGCAGGTCAAGCACCTATCCACACGTCGCCATGTCAGTGATGATGGTGCCGGAATCTCCACCTGGGCCAAAACTCATGACGCCAGGATGACCTTAGGCTTGGAACTCGCTGAGACACGAGATACAATGATGCCAAGCAAGTAGTGTATAGAAGGTTCGGTGATGAGATGTTTGGTGCATAAAAAGTAGCAAAACTAGTTTAACAATCCTCTGCAGAACAGTGGAATTCCGTAACTTTCTTTTCTTAAATATATATATATATATTAGCGCCAGCCTCTTCGTAGCTATAGTCAGCCGGCAAGACGTAGTCTGCCCTTCAAATTTCGTGGAATGTTCGGTAGTATTTTGGTCACTAAAGACGGTATTTGCCACTGTTACCGCGATGCAGCTCCTTGCCGTTGCATTCAATTGCCAGGGAGATGTCGCACAATCTGACCCTCTTGCCACTTCTTGCAGCGGTCTCAGCTTTGTCGCATTGTGTAGTTGAATCGGCTTAGATTTCTACCCCGCAGATGCCGAAACTGAAGAGAGTGATTTGGCTGCTCGGTCTTTTTAATCACCAGCAGGGCGACTTGTGTCTAGAAGTTGCGGTATGGACGCAGCGGCTGTGGTTGGGCTATCTTTCAAAGGAGTACAGATTACAAGCATATAGAATCACAATGACGCAAACTGTACGATCCCCCATAGCGCAAAAAGGCGGGCATGCATACCCTGTTATCCCTTAGTAAATTTATCTTGAGGTTTGAATTTACAATAACTAAAAAATTATCGACCAAAATGCAGAGTCTCAGAAATGTATCTTGGCAGCGTTACAAGTCGCCATGTCGTGGACAAGGCGCTGTCACTTTCCAGACCAGTGGCTTCCTGGGCTCACCGACTAGCAGACCTCCGATGCCTGTATTAGCAGCCGTTCTGGGCAGAAAATTTATGTCGTCAAAACCTGAACCAAAGTAATTTACACAAAAACCACGGGTTGAGTAGATGAGTCCCGCTAATAAAGGCACCACATACAATTCCCGCGAATTATCAAGGCAACTGCGGCAGATGAAGATGCGGTGGTGCGAAACCAACGCTTGAAGCGCCTAGTCGCTCCTCGCCTAGGAGCTTATAAGCTTGATCAGACATACCTCGGACTGTCAGCCTGGATGCGCATCACTGGGTTCAGCTTGTCAGGTGTGGCATACATATATTTTCTGGGTTATCTTGTGGCCCCAATCTTCAGCGGAAGCTTGGATACTGCAACATTAATCTCTGGCTTCTATGGCTTGCTGATGTTGGCCAAAGCCAGCTTTAAGACACTTATTGCGTTTCCTTTTGCATTTTATTTGCTCAATGGGGTCAAGTAGCTTATATATGACGCCGGATTCCTATTCGCTCGTGGGCACATTGAAGTGGGAGGACGCTTTATACGGATCAGTAGCTTTCTCTTGTCCCTTTATTTGGTGTATTCTCTCTAAAAGGGGTCTATGAGACTTGTTTAGAGAAATCTTGAACTTGTTTTATTATTAAGCAAGAGGCTGTATTATGCGATTTGAATGTGGTAATTTCTTGAACACCGCGCTCAACCGTCTCCTTGTTCCTGTAAAGATTTTACTATGCTCCTGCCTTCCCCCTTCACACATCTCTAATGGGATCGACTGTGCATGAGACAGATAGCTGTTAAGCTGTTGAGCTATTTGGCTTTTGAGCTAGTGCGCTATTGAGCGTCGCGAAGTCCGAAACATTATAGGCAAGAAGGTTGTGGAAGGGAGGAACCATTCTTTGCAAATGACGGATTGTTCGGACCCGGCTAGGCTAGACTCTGGGCTAAGTATCAAATCTGGTGGCTTTCGTGACTGAATCGTAGTTGTGGTGGCTGGTACCCCCTACGCAAATGCCACAAAATGCTGCTATACAATTGATATTGCAAACTCAAGGGGTGGAAGTGTGTGAATCACGCGGTACTTTATGCGGAGACTTTGTATTGCATTCGGCTCTAGCAGCCGACAAGACTACTGTCAGGTGGCCTACAGTAGAAAGGGAAATCGGAAAGAAGGCGCTCATCATGTTTAGTCTGCGACCTACGAAAACTGCTAGACTCTGGTCAATCACTCTACGGGCCTTGTAACGGGGCGTAGACCAAATCAGGTCTGCGAAGATCACACAGGGGGCCATGTGACATGAGGAGCCGGGAATGCACTCTCCCTCCACCTGCAACCACTAGTGACAGTTTGTCGGCCTCTCGGCTCTCGGAATTGTTGATACTGGAGACTAGCAAAGGTCCCGGCAACCACTTAACACAATTTATGCCAGACGAACCATGACAGTGGTGGAGTTATACTTTTGGTGCTGGAGTTGGGCGATTACTAGACTACCCAGCTAACCCGGCCTAAGTTTGGAATAAATGATCGCTATGGACTGAGCAACTACCTTAATAATGCGACTGAGGTATGGCAGCCGTATGGATGTTGAATACTATACTATCTGGCTACTGGGACACACAAGGAAAGAAATTACCGGAGCGTACACAGGGAGAATGATAAGATGGGATTATTGGCTGGTTCCTGGCCTGTTATTTTTCTGCAGCATGGCGTGGATGGCGTTCGACGATCGCTGGTTGGATTCCTCAACCGCCACGCTTCTAGCGCATGACCATCAGAAAAGCGGCAGAAAGGCTCCGGTGGCACACACAACCAATTGCACACCATTTCGACATGGGCGAGAAGTCTGATTTACATGCGCATTTGATTTAACCATGACGTATACATGCCGCGGTACGATTCATAGTAACAGTCGCGAGACAATTTCTGTCCACAATGTTTAAGATAAACCCCCCCCCCTGGAAGAAACTATCACGAACAATTCTTTGCGGGCATGTGACGAACAAGGTACATGCCGATCTGAACTCTTGTACATATGAAGGTCCACTGCAATACTTGGAAGACCTCCCAGGTTTGTGTAGGTTACAACAGCTGACCTTTGTGACAAAGCTTGGTAGCCATATCTCACCGATTTGAATACGAAGTTTGTTTCACAGGGGGTCAGCTGTAAAAATAGGCCATAGCACGAATGTACCCTTTAAACTTGATATTAAAAGAATATAAACCCGATAAGCATTGTGCCAGAATACTGTCATTGCAGTATCGCAATTGTTTCTCCAAAATGTCACCGTCTATGGCAGATGGTTACGTAACTACTTCTTGGGCTGATAGCTTTTGCCTCGGGTGCGACCAGCCGTCGGACGGCACGGTATATTGCTCGGAGCGCTGCCGCCTTTGCGACTCTCAATCAATGGCATCGATCTCTATACTGCCTCAGAGACTTACGCATGCCTCTCTAGCCCTTTTCGGAAACAGTATGCGCATTGCTTCTCAGTGCCATTTACCTAACCAAACTTGGTTGGGTAGCTCATCACGAGAACCTCATGCCACCTATATGGACCCATGCAACGGGGAATACATTAGAGCTGCAAACATGGAATCGAAAAAGCAGCATGGGCTTGTTGAAATCTCTGAAAGTTTCATCAACGCATCATCCGCTCAACACCGGAACAACATCTCGAGCCTCATGTGTCGTATAGATAAGGACCTACTGAAATCACCCAGTACAGGCGGGGTTGGTTGGGATACTTGGAGGTATGACACGCGCTCATGATTCCTCCACTTTGCGCGCATTACTAATCTATATAAGCATTATGTCGCGGCTAGAAACCCAATTTGCTACTGAATTCCTCTATACCGCAATGGTCAGAGCCATATTTTTGGCCTGAAATGCATTGCAGTACAACTTGCTCAAGCAGGCGGGGGTATGCATCTGGTCGAGCCACAACTGGCAAGACAAGGACGAATGAGAAGAAAATTCAATAACCAGGCGGGCGGATAAAACTATAGGCTTGATCATGTACAATCTATCCAGCGATAATTGCGACCTGCAGTTTCTTCCAAACGCAGCTTTGGTCAAAACAAATGTAGCTAGTGCGCTCAAACTTTCGCCTCTCCGCCAGTCTTGCCAACAGCCGCGACACTATTTCTTCTGTGCTCATCTTCATCCATCAATGAAAGGTTCGTTGGCAGCATGGGGCCCATTGTGTCCTGGCCTAATTACCTATATACATCTTTGCGTGTTGGTGTCATGGGATCCCTCATCTGTTTGTGATGAGCAGCGGATATTGATCAAAAAGCCACATAGGCCCCGTGGCAGAAATTCAACATCAAGCTGTAGTAAGTCGGGAATGTTACGTATTATGTCAGTAAGCTGCATAAACTCGTCAGCAGTAGGTGTACTGGCTTTGCATCTCGTTACGACGATTACACTTTCTCCGATTAATAACAGGAATGAATTCATCACCCTTATTGCCAACACGGCATCTCATGTCCTCACACGACTCTAATGAACCATTAAACCCGTTCTTTGAAAGCCCCAACAACGGCTCTTACTCCAGATAATCCAAGCCCCAGAGCCGGATAGCAAACGTACAAGGGATCGTCTTCGATACCAAATTTTTCCCGGAACCTTTTTTTACGGTTCAACCCCAACTGCTTCGTAGCAACCTTGTACGCGTACTTTAGCAGCGTGGCCCTCATCCTGCTAATGTTGCGCTTCACGTCCAGCCGAGGGGTGGACCCAGCACCAAAAGTCAATTCCTGGACGCCGGATCCTCGCATGGTTTTGATGGCGTGGGAAATAAGAGCCTCGATTGAGCCGCTCGTAGAGCCTGGAAAGTCGAGCGCATACTTTATTTGATAGCCGTGCTCAGATGACAGTTGAGATAGCACAACAAGCCCGGTAACCTCGCCTTCGCAATCTTCTGCCCAAAAGTACCGTCTATGTTGCATATCCACCCATGGATTTACATCTGCGATGTGAACTTGGGTTCCCTGACGGTTAGCCTTCCACTCGGCGATGCGCTTATCGCAATTGGAGCGCAGCTCAGAAGAAACAGCTTTGCCTTCTTGGATCTCGTGCATGGCCACTTTGGCCCTCTCGGCCTGTCGCTCTTTTTTTCCTGGCAAAGCAACGTTCGCAGCATCTAGTTTGACCCTCTCCTCAGCTATGCAGGCGAGTGTGCGCCATTTAAGTCTCTTGCCCAGGATCTTCTCAACCTCTGTTGAAGCGAGTATCCAAATCGGCCTCAGATCCTGTTCTTGACCGAGGTACTGTAGAAATGATCTAATAACATCGGCGTATTGCCATTTGTTGCAAAGCGGATTCCCCATGACAATGGCGAAGCCCTTTTGTACAACATACCCGACAGCAGCACCTGTATTTATATCTCTCCAAACGTTATACCCAGTGTCTAGCCATGAAGTGTTGGTTGCATCTCCGTAGTTTGCAATAAGATCCTCGACGGTCGGCATCTTTAATTTGCCATGGTCTGGCTCGAAAGCGTATCGTAGTGTGTCGGCCTTTGGGTGTCGTAGCCGCTGGGACTCGGCGGCCTTCTTTTGCGACAGGGACTTAGGGTCCCGTGGGAAGAGTGACGCGCATCTGATATCGCCTAGGTTCAGCATCAAGAATACGACTCGTTCTAGCCCAATGCCACACCCTGCGTGCGGCGGCATAGCCAACTTGAAGGCCTGTACATAATCTGATAAGCCCTGCGGGTCAATGCCGCATTCTTTCATCCTCGCCAGTAGTTCATGTGGATTGTTAATACGCTCTCCGCCGGAAGCAACCTCCTGACCCCGTATAAATATGTCGAATGAATTGGTTGAATCTGAGGAATCGGCGTCCACTTTGGTATAAAACGGCCGGGCTGACTTAGGAAACTTGTCGAGAATGTAATAATCCGTCTTGTACCTCTCTTTAATCAATTCCCCTAGACGTACTTCGGCCTTTGTACCAAGGTCATCTTCAGGAGATGCCGGGTTACCGCTGTCATCTTTCCAACCAGATAAATTTAAAAGATTGACTGCTTCCCGGTACGAAATTCGTGGCGTCTGTTCTACCCACATCAGGTCATCGTGCGGAAACGCTTCTTTCACGATAGCAATTTCTGTGGCATAATGTTGGTATACATGCTGGAATATGTGTTTGAACAGTTCGTCGATAATATCCAAAGCTTCATAATAGTCATGTTGGATTTCCATTTCAATATCCAAGCCAATGTATTCGGTCATATGGCGGGGTGTATTGCTGTTTTCACCACGAAACACGGGAGCGATCTCATAAACACGCGAAAAGTCTGCAGAAATAGCCATTTGTTTTGAAAATTGAGGACTCTGGGCGAGAAAGGCAGTGCTGTTGAAGTAGTCGAGTTTAAAAACCTGGGCGCCGGACTCAGTGGCTGCGGGTTGAAGCTTTGGCGTGTGGATCTCAATGAAGCCTTGCCTGTCAAGTGCAGATCGATATGCGTTACAAATACCGGCCTTTATACGGAAGATACTGTGCATGGGCGGGGTACGTAGCAAGGGTATGCGCCCTCCTGTTCTGCTACGCCCCGGTCCTATCGAAGTAGCGAGTTTGCTCAGCTTCACTTCACCCTGTGTCCTAACAAGCTTTTCGACTTCCATATCCGCCGACGTGTGTGAAGGAGCTAGGAGATATAAATTGTCGATAACAATCTCCACATCGTGAATTGTACACCCGTTAATACGCCGTGGCGGTCTTTGGAGTCGACCCTTAACATGAACGAGCGACTCTGGCCGTATGTTCTTGCTGACGCGAACAAAGCTTTTCGTAATACGATCGCTTTCAGACTCCAGAATACCCTGTATCGTGTGTATATTTTGTCGGAAAACAATAAATACCAAGTCGGCGCTCATGGAGCGCAAGTGGTGAAGTCGGGCATTGAAACTAACTCCTTTACCAACAATATCAACCGACAAATCTTGGAGTGCCACGGATTGATCCCGGCAGCCAACCATGGTGTGATTACCATATCTCGGTCGCATTTGATCTGAAAAGGGATTGCTGTTTTCTTCTGTTTGGTGAAGTCTGCTCTCAAAGATCTGATCATTGTCGCTGATGTTAAGCTGTTCTTGTCTCTTTTGCTTGCGATATGCCTGTTCTAACTTTTCTCTGTGTTTATTATCGCTCAATACTTCAAGATCTCCCAAAGTACGTCTTGTAATATTCTTGGATAGCAGAGGTATTCGACAGCGACATAAGGGTATCTTGGAGTCTTGATGATGAGGCATCGTCTAGCATGCGAAGATGGATGAGGAGGGGCTGAAATAGTAAAACTAGCGCTGATGCGGGACGCACCTTTAGTCGGCAGAAGGAGGATCGGTGAAATGATGCGCATATACAAGAAATGGCATGACTGGCGCCAGTCGGAGCGCTGTAAGGAATAAAAGCGACAAGAAATATGAAAACGGTTGGGTAGTTCGACATTCTTGGCCTGCCAGGTGCATAGTCCACCATGTCTGAGCGACAACTACACGTAGGGATTCGCTTTTGTGGGAAGGTCGCCTTGCTTTGCGATTCTTTGCGTCATAAACGGCTCGCAGATTACGTCATGTACTGCCATAATGCTTTCGGCGACTGTAACATTCGCGGTGCGTTACCACGGAGCAGTAGCGACCCTGTGGTAAAAGTGGTTGACTAGGCAAGGCCTTTTTTGCTGAAAATTGCACTTTGTAGCTGCCTGTTGGCAGCGACTGTAACTCGCGTTCTCCCGGGAATTGGAGGGTAACTAGTTACGCCGAAAATTCCAGCTACTGGCATTGAACGCAAGCCACTCTCAAAGGGCGTTTTCGCACTGACCAAGCACTCTGATGTTGCGGCGCGATATGCGGCAAATAATTGTTGAATCACTGTGACAATGTCGAGCATTTATACATTGTTAGAGTTAAGGCAACTTGGTGAGGTCACACTTAGCGCATTTGAGTCGCAAATACAAGCAATCGTCCTGGTAATTAACTTCTTCTCATGCCCTGGGCTGATCACGTGGTACTCAAAATCTCAGCATTGCGTTTAGATATCGTTATTAGGCCGGTTCTTTAACAGGATCTAACTCTTTTCCATAAAGACAATCCAACTCTCCGCCATTCCAACAACTTTACTGGTCGCCTGTGTCATGGATCGCGTTAGGAACGGCCCGCTCCACACCTTCAGGAAGCTTTTCCTGGAGCTTCTGAGGCACGATTGAAGCGTCGCCGCCGTCTTTTGCGTGGGTCTTGTTAGTAGACTGACCGGGTCCCGACGATGTAGGGTGAACCTATTGTTCGTAAGCAAGCCATATGTGTAAATAAGATTGGCCAACAAACCGAGTCGGGAAGACTTTGTTCGACGTCCTTGGGCGCCTTCTGTTGCACTCCCTGAGGGACCTTGGAGTCCCCAGTGGCGTGGGAGTTGCCCTGCTGAGTTTGTGTGTTCATTTTGGCGTAAATATATTGGTGAAGACGATGTGATATGTTTGGTAATGTCAAATTTACTGCTAGAAACCTTGCTCGAGTAAGAGAGCTGGACTTTGGCAGTTCAGCAGACAATAGGTATATAAAGCATTTACAAACTCCGTGCAACGCGTTCGCCTCCGTAATCTCTGACTCGAACATGTATGCTAGAGTCGATATGACATCTAGCTGCGTCATTCATTACGTCCTGAGTTGTGGCGTGCTGGCGAAAATCTCGGTCAGCCGCGCTAGTTAGTGACAGTCCTGCAAAAAACAAAGAGTTCTTACGTATTAACCATGGAACATGACAGGCGTAAATGGAATATGAGCAGTATGATACCGGCTATGTGTAGCTGCTCTTGATGTGTACGTACCTTACTTACCTCGAGTGAACTCGTCAAGATATTGGCCAGTAGAGTGAGTGGACTGGAATCACAGTCTACACTTATGACGTCAGGTACAAATCATGATCCGTGGTAAAGAGACTGAATTTGTATGAAGAATGGGGATAAAGGAAAGGTAGCTTCAATAGTATTCTAGGGTTATCAACTTTCTATCACTATTTCTCACTTTAAGGCTATGTGCGCTATGTTGCGTCCGCAGACTAAGGCTTTGGCAGGTGCCACTGGAGCACTTGGGTTCTTTTCCAGAGTTGGACGTCTGCATCGTAACGTTGCTCCAGCTGTGGCGACTTGGCCTCGTAATTTTCACTGCTGTAAAACAAATCAGCGATCAGC